>BMAU01018969.1:242500-535000 GCA_019973935.1 Trichonephila clavipes | reverse complement strand
ACAGTTTTATATTTTTAATCATTATCGCTATCTGATAATGGTTTGCTCCATTTGCGAAGTGGTTCCAAATCACCTTCATCATCAGAAGAGACTGTCTCTGCAATAGATATTTGCGGTAAAGGCCACGGATTTTCACAAACTTCATTCTCGTTCTGTGTAGCTCTTCCTTTTCTGACAATGTAATCAGTAATTAAACTTTGCGACGAGGATTCTTTTATTTTTTTACATAGTTCACGATATCCAGACATGCAGTTATGCAGCTCACGTTATAATTTAGAGGCTCGTTCAGAATTGGGGTCATTAATAAGAAAATGATTTTCTAATTTACTGCAAAGTTGAAGGAGTTGATTTTTCTTCCTCATCATTATCACCTTCTAGACCTACGACGCCGTCTACAGTTAGATCTAAACTTAAATCAATAATATCATTGTCACTTAATGCATCATCCACAAGCAATTCATCTATATCTTCGTGGCTGAAGGTATTAACACCATCTCCTCCAATTTCATGTGCCAAATTAATTATTTCATCTGATAGTGTCGATGTTTGAGTGGTTGTATTGTCTGTCACACACACTGATCAAATCTTTTTCCAACAGGCATTTAAAGTTCTAGGTCTTATTTGAGCGGAAGCAGATGCAACATGAATTAAACAATCAATAATAGAAAATTGTTTCCACACATCTTTTACTGTTAAGGACTCATTTTCTAGTTTATTCAAGATGAATTTGTACGTTGTCTTTATATAATATTTTTTAAAAGTTGCAATTATACATTGATCTAATGGCTAAATAAGGCTTGTTGTATTGGGCGGAAGAAATACTAGTTGAACATTTGGATGTTCTAATTGTGAATGACTTTCTGCATTGTCAAAAATTAATAAAACTTTAAAAACGAGAGATTTTTCCTTCATATAGGCTTCCACTTATGGTACGAAACAATTATTGAATCATTCTGTAAAAATAGCTGTTGTCATCCAGGATTTCGGGTTAGCCATCCAATGCACGGGCAGTTGTTTTAAATCTTTACCTTTAAGGGCGCGTGGTCTAAGAGATTCATTTATTAAGAGAGGTTTCAACATCCGATCTCCTGATGTATTGCTACAAAGTAATAAGGTGACTCGATCTTTACTTGCTTTATGTCTACTTGCAGTTTTTTCATCCTTTGCGATGTAAGTACGGTTAGGCATTTTTTTCCAATTAAGTCCTGTTTCATCAGCGTTAAATACTTGATCGGAAGAATAGTCCCCATCTTCAATAATTTTCGCTAGCTCCTGTGGAAATATTTTTGCTGCTCATTCATCTGCTGTCGCACTCTCCCCTGTTATCTTAATAAAGAGTGTTTTTTCCAGGTATAGAAGTGTTGGCATTACTTTCCAAGATGGCGACCGATTTAACAGCTGTCAAGTGATTTATTCTCAGTTTGGTTTGGCAATTCATCAAAACGATCATCAAGCAAAGCGTATATTCGTCGAATGGGCCTAAAACGAGATTGCCGTTGTTCCCGATTTTCATAAGCGAATTTTGTTTAGCGATGAAGCGCACTTCTGGTTGAATGGCTACGTCAACAAACAAAACTGCCGCATTTGGAGTGAAGCTAATCCACAAGTGTATGTCGAAACACCGTTACATCCAGAAAAACTGACTGTTTGGTGCGCTTTATGGGCTGGTGGAATCATTGGTCCGTACTTCTTCAAAAACGATGATGGCCACAACGTTACAGTCAATGGTGATCGGTATAGAGCCATGATTACTAACTTTTTCATTCCTGAATTGAACAATCATGATGTCCAGGAGCTGTGGTTCCAACAAGACGGCGCAACATGTCACACAGCTCGTGCCACAATCGATTTATTGAAAGACAAGTTTGGTGACCGCCTAATTTCACGTTTTGGACCTATGAATTGGCCTCCGAGATCTTGTGACTTAACACCGTTAGACTATTTTCTGTGGGGCTATGTAAAGTCATTGTGACCAATGACTTTACATTGTGGCGGATAAGCCACAAACGCTTGACCATTTGGAAGACAACATTCGCCTTGTTATTGCCGATATACGGCCACAAATGTTGGAAAAAGTCATCGAAAATTGGACGTCCAGATTGGACTAAATCCGAGCCAGCCGCGGCAGTCCTATGCAAGAAATCATATTTAAAATGTAATCCCACAAGATTATCTTTCGAATAAAAAAACTTCATGTCAATCGAATAATACATTGTTGTTTTATTGCAATTTAAAGTTCTATACCTCTAAAAAAACACCCTTTATTATGAAGTGCATTTCTTTTTAAGAACCCGGTTAGCCATCCTTTGCTAGCTGAAAATTCTTTTCCAGCTTGGGAAGTGGAAGTTGATGGTTCTGACTGTTTCCCTGACTTTTAAAACTGAAGAGCGTTTTCTTGGATTAAATAACCACTTACAGGAATCTTTCTTTGGACTTGTTCCTCAATCCAAATTGCGATGGCTCTTTCCGTTCTTTCTAATAATACATCCCTTGAGTACGATGCAAGTTTCGTGCTTAATTTTGTACCAGAAATGACCGATTTTCTTATTGCAGCTTCATTCTTTTTAATTGCTCTGACAGTAGATTCGCCGAAAATAAATGTTTTCCAATAGCCGTAGATCCTTCTCCTTTTCCTAAGCGATCTAAAATTTCAATTTTCGTTTCCAACGAAATTGACTGTCTTTGATGTTTTTTTTCTCCATTGGGTGAAATAAAATCTTAGAAAAGAAATTTTTAAAAATTACACTTACGATTTTCTAATGAAAAATAAAACTTTACGACACTCACTTTAAATCCAGAAATCAAAATTTGTTGCTTATTTTATTGCAACTTAAATTCGCCATTTATTAAAGTGAAACTTTTATAAAAATGAATCAGGCACCGCTAAGAGAAAATATAATTTCGAAATAATCATATCGTATCGGTATACTACTGAAATACTACTGAAATAACGAATGCGAATCTAAGACTGTCTCAGCCGAGCCGCAGACGTAAGCACCAAAAAGATACGGAAATTCTCGGAATACTACGATCTACGTCTCAGTATAAAAAAATATAATACTAACAAAAATCTAGAAATGTTTGGAATACAAACCGCACAACTTCAAAATCGCATAAAAACAATCCGCATAAAAAGAATCCTGACTGTATATACATTTAGATTTTCCCGCCACATTGCCGTTTGGAAAAAAATTCTCTCTAGTTTATTATTATGAGCATATCTGCGTTAGTAAAACATGATTCTTCTGAATTTAATTTTTTCTTTAGTTTTACACAAGTTTAATGAAAACCGTTATCTCTTAAAAATGAATAAATAGTTAGTCTTTGAATAAAAAAATGTTATTTTTTACTGAAAATATATCGAAACAAATCATTAAGAGTGTTTTTTTCATTCATTATAATGTAAATTATTTAAAAAGTAAGTTTCGATTTTTTTTAAAAAAAATTATCACATTTTATTTTAAAAATAAAGTATGTTTATGCTTTTTATGTTTTAACTTTTATGCATTAATTGGGTGATAGTTTTAAGTAAATATGCATTTAATGGTTAAGGCTTGTCTCTGAAAGCAGAAAAATGAAGTAAAAAGAGATATTAAAAAGTAGAAATTAAAGGCGTATTAAATGCATTAGAATGTTATGTAATACAAATTCAATCAATTTATAAGTTAAAAAAAATATTTAACTATTCTTATATGCATAATTGCCAATCCTGAAATAATAATTTATATAATATATCTTAGAAATACTTTTATATCACTTAATTTGATAAGAAGCTGCATTTAAAACGCTTATTTTAAACTATGCTTTAATTTACTACATAGATATTGTAGAATGGTTTAAAATGCAAAGAACAAACATTTTATGCTTATTTCTTGTAGAATGCTCTAAATTTTGTATTTTATGATCTTACACAGAAGTAATAAATTATAACTAATTGCAAATCAGTTTAATGCGAATTCTATAAGGGATTGTTAAAAAATAGGTTTTCATTCAAGGACATTGCGCAATAACCTTTTTTCATACGTTATCTTCTGAGAGAAATCATTGGATAATTATTTTTTAATTGCAAAGCTTCTCGGTGAGTTTTCGTCGTATAATAAATTTTATTTGCCTCTGGGACCATGAGGAAATATTGCACAAATTATCGAGCTTTTTCGAGAATAATTGGAAGTTTGGTTAGGAAATTGTAGACGATGTTTCTCTGTGATTAAATACCAAGGACTAAATTATCCTTACTTAAGAATCTTTTGTGTAAACTGTAAGGATTAGCATTTCTTCCTTCATATTAAACAATCAGCAGAGGCTTTGTTTATTCATGGGTTAAGAATTCAAAATTTTATTTTGCTGCAGAAAAGACATATTGAATAAGGAAAATGATTGTCCTGAATTACATGGACTTTTTAAGTTATTAAATATATGTTGAAAAGATAGCTTTCTAGCAAAGAAGTTATTCCTGGTTTGCTCATGAGTACAAAAAAGTAATGTATGTAATGTAGCCCATCATTGTTTATCTATCGATTATTAAATTGAAGTAAATATAAGCAAATTACTTTTACAAAATAGGATTTTTCGTTTCGATTCACAGATAATTAACACATTTCAAAATATGATCTATAGTATAAGTGAAAAATTGACAAAACGTATTCAATAATTGCATTTTAATATCTTGATTTTTGCTAAGATGTTATAAAAAACAGAAGAGAAATTCTCTTATTTGCTTATAAATAAATATCTGATTATCTTTACATTAATAATATGGTTACAGTATATCTATCTCATTAATTATACGAATAATCTGTGCCAAAGATATAACTAAAATAAATAAGCTTTTCACGTTCATGTAAGCGTTTATACTTGCAAAGAAATATTATAATTAGATGTCTAAGAATTGGTGAGTATTTGTGTTTTATGGATTATTTTAGATACTTATTTCTTAATTAATTAATGTAATATTGATAACGTTTCTTAGAAGAGTTGACAAAGGCAATGCCTAAACGACAAACACAAAATAATATAGGCATTTATAACGCATGAACCTACTGAATTTACTATTTTGAGCCATAAGTCGTCCTATTCCTTATTAACCACTACAGGATATTTTATCAAGATAAATAGAATGAAGCGAAAAAGCACTGCTACAAAACAAATTGTGTTTACTCCCACCACATTATGTTACTGCAAATTAGCTTTCTAGGTAAACAAATTTTCCATCGTGTTGTTTTAGTTTAACGTAAGTACGTTTTTCTTGGTATTCCTTTTTCAAAAGCAGTGGACCTTTGTTAGTTTTTCTTTCCTTGAATGAACTTTGTAGTTTGGATTAATTTTATCTTTTGTTTTCTTAAAGCACAAAAATAATGAAAATTAAACGGAAAATTGTGTGCACATGCATTTCAGATCGTAATTTAACGAATAATGAGATCTTAAAAGAAAAGAATGATGTTAAATTATATATCTATCTTTCAGATAATTTTACTTTTTTTTACCATAAATATAAGCATTTTAGATCACTTTCTAATGTACATATTTGAAAATAGTTAAACATTTAAATTTTCAGATAATTTTTCAGTAAGGTTTATTTTTCTATAGGACGGTTATTAAAATGGAATAAATCTAGTTATATTTTATATGCTTACAATTCATATTAATTCTACGATATAATTATTTGGAAGATGCTCTAATAAGCTTAGTTAGAAATAATAAAAGAAGCATGTTCTTGCTTTTTTCTGTATATTAATATTTTTATATTGAATGACACATGCTTTTAAATTAATAAATTTCTAGTAAATATTAGAAGAAAAAAGATATTTTAAGGGTGATTATATATTTTATACAGAATGAATAATAAAATATGTATCGTAGCTTTTAAATTCTCAAATTTCCATTTTACACCTGTCACATTGCTAACATACCGATTTAAAATATTGTTGGCGGTCTGTTACGGAAAATTTTATATGCTAGGTGTTAATAGACGCATCAGTTGTTTTAAATAAGTTTTTCATTAAATACTTAAATTATTATGAATCTAAAGCACACTTAACAATATCACTTAAAAACGCGGATGGAAAATATTTTAATACTTGTGTGTTACATGTTAAAATATTTCAAATATAGTAAAACAGATATTTATTTTATTTCTCCACATTATACTAAGACAGACTTTTAATGGAAATGCGATTTGGCAGTTTTTATTAAGATTTGATAATTTGACTATTTCACTTTAAAAAGTTTGACTTTATTTTTATTTTTAATATATTATTAACGAGGTAAACATGTGGCTGTTTTTCTAAGCTCGAAAACATTGCTGAGAATCATCTCAAATGAACGAACTCATAAAGTTGATGTGGAGTGAAAGTTTGAAGAGTAGGGTGGTATAGCTCAGGTTTGTGTGATCTTCATTTAATTAAGATTCCATTGCCAGTAGCCTATACGGAACTTTAAGTTTCGAAGATTAAATGATATAAAATACTTATACGAGTTTAAAATACTTACAGAAAAAAAGCATGATCAGTCAAAACTCTTTAAATCGTATAATTATTTTAATGAATTATATAGAAATCATAAAATATATAAATAAATAAATAAATAAAAATATCCTGTCTTCTTAGCTTATATAATCAGATATTCAAATCTAACCTCTAAGAATTGCCCAATAACATTCTCTTTTTTGAAAAATTTTCAAATCAGAACCCAAAAACCAATTAAAAATTAAATTATGTTTAATATAGTATCATATGATGGCATAAATTTTTAATTAAACATTGTTTATTTTATTATTTACGATTCGAAGTATATTATTTGAGCATACCTACTAACAGAATACAGATTGTGTATATTTAACAACAAAGAAGGAAAAAAAGGAAGGAATTTATTTCGCATATTTAAATATAATCAAATGACTGAATGAGTATGTAAATTATATATATATATATGTGTGTGAGTGTGTGCATGTATGTGTTAGAGATTGTGTGATTATGTGTATATATATATATAATTCTTCATTATAAATCATCAAAAGAAAGCTTTAAGAAATGTGCTGAGTTTTCAAATTTTGGATGATTAATACTTTAAAAACGCCACGTGAAGCTTTAAAAAAGAACAGATAAGTCATCCGTCTTGGATTTAAATCACGTTAAAAAGAAAATTATTCTTCAGAATTTAATATCTCTTATCGAAAAAGATTCCGCTGCCTTTGCTAGCGTATGCCGTCTTTAGCATTAAAGAATTTATATTTTAAGAATACTGCAAAAATCCTATTATATCCTAGTAATTATCTTGAGAAAGATCAAAATATCATCTTTCTTTTTTCCCCCTTTTTACTCTTTGTTAAGAGATGAATAATTCTTACTCCGAAGAATCTACTTCAATATACATTCGCCTGTAAATGTTATAATTGGGTTTAGCGTCTCACATCATGCCAATTACCATTTTATGGCAGTCGGTCGTAGTCATTTCCATTAGGGGTTTTTCAGAAAAATAATCGACCCTTCTTTTATTCTGCAAAACTTCATTATGAAACTGCAACTACAGAAAAGAATTTTGCCAGTTATGCAGAGGAATAAAAAGAATGGCAATGGTCGAGAATTCCAACTCAATTTGCATATGATTTAGAAAGAACCTAGTGTGCCGCCTTCGTTTTTGTTTAATGCTAATCATACGGTCTTTTATGTTTCACCAAAAGAATGAAATGGATGTTGAATGAAAATTGAGACTCTTTGTCGAATTAAAATATCATGTTTCCACAGAGGAAATATCTCGCATCAGATCATTTGCTTCAGATTTATTAAAATAATGATGAAATGAGGATAAGTTTCTTAAATCAATCTTCTCTATATTTACTGTTAAAGAATAGATTAATAATGTCTTAGTCCATATTCAGTAACAGATTTAATACATAACTTGGGTATAATGTATAATTCAGTGATAGGTAATCCAGGAATACATAAACAGTAATACATAATGCATAATCCAGGAATAAATAATACAGTAACACATAATACATAATTCAGGAATACATAATTCAGGAATGCATAATCCAGGAATACATAATCTAGGAATACATAATCCAGGAATATACAATCTAGGAATACATGATATAGGAATACATAATCCATGAATATATAATCCTAGAATAGATATTAAAAGAATACATAATACAGTAATACATAATCCATGGAAGTTTTAGGAGCGTATTATTTACTCAAACACTTTCATTTGCAATCATTTAGAAGAAATTGAAACAATATATATTCGAATTTTTTACTTGTAAAGAGCTTTCCAATTTTGCGAAGAAAACACCACTGATTCCAATGCTTGAACATTTAATAAACCAGTCAACTGTTAAAAAACGCGTTGGCGCTATAATGTAGTTTGGTTGTAAAAGACTAACTTTATTGCAAGCGATAAAACTTTTAAAACAGTAGTTTTAGTTTTATTTTGCTTAAAAAACACGATATAGCTGCAATACTAGAACTACAAATTAATGAAAATTTCTAATAGCAAGTCTCTGTAAAGCTAGATTGTTTAATCGGTAACTTACATTTAAACTCCTCCAAAATCCTGACACGTTAAGTTAATTGATATTATAAATATAAGTTAATACAAGTGTAAAATGGGGAAAATTGAAAATGATTCATTATCATATTAAAGTTTAAATTCTACAGGAGCAGCTTAGCATTAGTAACATTGTAAGCTTTTGTTCTCTATTAACCCAATTTTAAAGTGTATTTTTTATTTAATAATATATGTTCAAATATATGAATGCGCTTTGAAAGCTAAGTAAATATAATACTAATAAAATACGAATAATTTTTTTAAGAAAATAGATTTAGATCCTAGTAATATTAACAATTAGTAATACTCAATAATGAATTAACATAAGACTAGAATAAACCTATTAATAGGAATCTTAAACACACATTGTGTTCAGAGCTTGGTCTAGGAATAGACAGGGATAATTGTATTAGAATAGATGATTGTCGTCAATTGGGTTGAATTCAATGTGCATCCAATTACACGATATAAATGAGGTTCAATGTAAATCAACTAAAATCAACGAAAATCAGTTAAATGAGTAAAATCAAGAAAAAAAGAATGGAAAAGAAAAGAAAACACACACACACACACACACACACACATATATATATATATATATATATATATATATATATATATATTGGGTTGTTCAGAAAGTAATTTCGTTTTTTCCCGACAAAGGATTTAATTGTATTTTGTGCACCCAACTTCACATTTAAGCCGTATAATTTTTATATGCTTTGAGAACTCATATAGCAAGGCTTGTGTGTGAAAATTTCCAATTAATTCTACGCAGTAGTTTTTGGTTGGTGCCCTTTTAAATATGGAGAGCGATTAGCAGCATTTTCGACATATCTTACTGTTTTACTACAGAAAGGGTAAAAATGCTGTTCAAGCCAGAAAGAAATTGACGGATAAGTATGGAGAAGGTGTGTTGACAGTACGCCAGTGCCAGAACTGGTTCGCTAAATTTCGATCCGGCAATTTTGATGTCGAAGATACACCACGTTCGCAAAGGCCGGTTGAAGCTGATAAAGACGCGATAAAGGCATTAGTTGATGCGAACCGGCGAATAACAACACGTGAGATCGGATTGAGGTTAAATTTATCAAATTCAACAGTTCATGACCACTTGAAAGGCCTGGAATTATCCTCTAAGATCGATGTATGGGTTCCCCATGTTCTCACAGAGAGAAATCTGTGTCACCACATTGACGTCTGCGATTCGCTTCTCAAACGTCACGAAAATGATCCGTTTTTGAAGCTCATCATGACTGGGGACGAAAAAGGTCATGGAGCAAAAAGATGAACCAGCTAAAACAATTTCCAAAGCCGATATTCACCAAAAAAAAGGTGATACTGTCTGTTGGGTGGGATTTTAAGGGAATCAATTTTTTTTTAGATTTTACCGGATAACACAACTATTAATCCGGAAGTCTACTGTCATCAGCTGGACAAACTGAATGATGCACTTCAACAGAAAAGGTTAGAACTAATCAACAGGAAAGGTGCAGTGTTTCACCAAGACAACGCGAGACCTCACACAAGTTTGGTCACTCGACAAAAGCTTTTACAGCTTGAATGGGATACAATGCCACACCCACCATATTTTCCAGACCTGGCACCATCGGATTATTATTTGTTCCGGTCACTCCAAAAATTTTTAGACGGTCATATCTTCACCTCAAATGAGGAGTTCAAAAACCACCTAGACCAGTTTTTTACCAGCAAAGACCAAAATTTTTATGAGCGTGAAATTATGCTACTACAAGAAAGACGCCAAATGATGTTGGACCAGAACGGCCTATATATAATTTAATAAAGTATTTGTTTATTATACGAGAAAACTGTCTTTCATTTCCACACAAAAAATGAATTTGTTTTCCGAACAACCCAATACATATATATATATATATATATATATATATATATATATATATATATATATATATATATATATATATATATATATATATATATATATATATATATATATATATATATATATATATATCAAAGTAAAGGAAACAATATTTAAGAAAATGTGTGGAAAAGAATACATTAGCATTCGTTCATTAGACGTACTAAAAAATAACTTTTGTACAATTTGTATTCTGATAATTTAAGATTTTGTGTTTAGCTGCAAGATTTGTATCTTTATTTCAGTGAAAATATGAAGAAAAAATAATAGGGCATTACAAAATTACAGTTTTTATGTTATAATTATCTTTACAGCATGCATAATTTATATTTTAATTGTAAAAGAAATTAATCTTGTTTAACATGAATTATTAAAATATGCAAATGAAAGAGATTATCATATGATGACTCCTTAGAAATGTTATTCTAAAAAGAGACTGAGTGGGAGAAATCGAAAAAAATATAATCACAGTTACGTAAAATATGCAAGTGGGTCATTCCATCCCTTTGTATACCTTATAACAAAGGGATGGAATTTGAATGCGTATATATATATATATATATATATATATATAATTCCCTCTATAATATCCTTTTAATTAACTCTTTTTTAATAATCTATAAATAAACTTTAAATCTTAGGTTCAATACTAACTTCCTCATCTTAATCACAATTAACTAATTTTAATACATTAGAAATCCCTTTCTCGCCCATTTTAGCCAATCACACTACTTATTACAAAATAGTCACGTGGTCTTCACTGCCGAGTATAAATACCGATGTTTTTGGAGATCCTGCCTTCCTGCCTGTCACAGTAATCATTAAAGGGAATCATATGATTCTCAAAGTTTCTGGTTGAAGAAGCTATAAAGTGGATATTTCCGAAACGAAAGCAAAATATTTTGTTTCTTGGTTTGTTTGTCTTTTATGTGATAACCTAATTAAAATGAGTATTTAAAAAGCAAAATGTTTCTTTATCTTTGCAACGATCCCAGTAAAATGTTTCAATTCAAGTGAAAATCGTCTCATATATGTGTATAATTTGACAAATTTTAAACATGATGTATAAGAATGAGAACTTCTTATGTGTCTGAAAATTTCTTAATATTCAGTTTCATATCAAAATGCATTATAAAAAAGTATTGATAAGGAAATATTTATAAGAAAACAAAGTACAGTATTACCGAAATGGTTAAAATACAATTGTTAGTACTTAGAAAAACCAGTTTTGCAACTAAAGAAAGCAATTAAAGGGGAAAAAAAGAGTTAAATTCTTTTAGAGCAAAAATTGTTGTCTAAAAACAAACTGTTATATATAATAGCCCTTCTCCCTCACCCACTTTTCTTACACCAGTTTTTAGTGCCACCGCAAATAAAGATGGAGTTGTTTTTTTCCTGTTGTGACAGCTTACTTGCTGTCTCTTTTCACTGTCTCTTTCTCTCTCTTTCAGTTGACACACCTGCCTTTCAAATACTTAGAATTTAGGCGTGTAAAATGCAAATGAGTGTTTTGTCTCCGTCATTAAATAAACATTACTGTATAAAAAGTAATTTCTACAACTTTTATGCTGGTTTCCAGTACTTTTAAGCGTTGCCTAAAAGAACTCATTAGCACCCGTTAAACCTGAATAGAGATTTTATGCTTTCCATGATAGCTTTTCAGTTTGAAGCTTTAAATTTTATGAAAATTATAGTTAAGGAATAAGAAGTTTTGTGAAATTCTTTCTTTGGAAGTAATCCATTTCTACTCGTAATATTTACAGAATTGTTTAAATTAAGTTTTGTCTTTCAGGCAGTTAATTTATTCTTGCCTGCTGTATAATATGCAAAAGTAATGTCTCTTTAAAAGGAAAAAAAACTGTTATATGCTTTATTACTATTCCTTAAAATATCCTTAAATTTTAAATGGTAAATAGTAATATATTTATGTGCGCATACATACATATCGTTTATATATAAATAAAATAATCCACGGCAATTAAAAATAACATGAATCCTATTTTGATCGGCATTTATTATGTCCAAGTTTAAAGAAGATAAATAATATTTAAAATGTATTACTATCTTTATATTATATTTTAAATTTAAACCATTATTTTTAACTTTCACAAATTCATATAATATAAAAGTTTGCAACTTGAATCAATGTTAAAAGAATGTTTATTAAATAATTATTGTTTGAATAATTTAAACTTTTTTTTGGCAAGTAAAACTAATAATGTTAAGTTTTTCTATTTTATTTAAATGTATGGTTGTTATTTTGATTAAATAGTGAGATAAAAAATGAAATTTATAAGTTGCATGGTTTATAAAATAAAGAGATATAAAGAATAGCTATGACTTTTACGGGTTAAAAACATAAATACATTTTCCAAGTATTTTGCCAAAATATTCATAATTTTAACATTGTTATTTTATCGTGACCAAATGAAAAAAAAGAACATTTGATAATTCCTATCACATGACTTAGATTATTACATTACTATTTTTAAATGCATTTGTAACTAGGAAAATATACTTTGCTTAACTATATCTTTAATTTTTTAATCACTGTGTCCTCTTATGTAGGAATGTCAGACTATTGTACATAAATTGCTTTTAATTAAGATTTAACTTGTGAAATTTCAAAGGATCTGAAGGTATAATTTTGAACAGAAGACTGAAACGGTAAATGCGCAGGAGTTTAAAAAACAAGGTAACAATAACTCTAACGCATGTTCAAATTATCCGTATGAATAAAAAACCCTAAGAAGATAATGAAGACAATCGCAGCATTCAAATCGTGCCAGTCGATGGAACTGGTTCTCCAGTAACTCAACTAAATCTTATGTAGAGGATGATTGTCTTGTAGGAAACTTTGTCCACTATTTAAACGTAACCCAGTGTGTACGGTACAAGTGTTATATAACCAAGACAGATGTGGTTTGGGTGCATGGAATTTGAGACAAAGGCAGAACGTATGTGCAAGGTGAAGAAAGAACGTTTTCACTGGGAGGTATTAGACCATCGTCCTTAAATTCCCGACATCGTACCAAATGGTTTTTAGCTCTTTGAGCCATTAAAGAAAACACTTGAAAAGTATTTCAGAACTGCTGCTGAGATTCAGCATGCCATTTTGATGTGGCTGCACATCCATTTCTAAGTTGCTGGTTTCAATAATTTGGTTTAACGATATAACATGCATTGATAAGCATGGTGGCTATGTAAAAAGGTAATAGGTACCTGTTCCTTTCTACATTGAACACACACACACATATATATATATAATTTTCTGAATGAGAGTACACCTTGAAAGGATTTGTTTCCTTATTTTTAAAACTTCTACGTAGCGCTAGTATAGGTTTGTGCTGTTTAAGAAACCACATGCGCTACCTAAGAAGAATGGAAAAACTTGTCACAGAATAGTAACAGATTTAATTTAAGATGAGGCATTAACATTTAAACAAAAGAAATGCTTCTTAACGATAAATATTCTCAGGTTTCATTATTTATGCTTAAATATATTAAAACTTATTACAGGCGTAACCGATACTCATCTAAAATCATTAATCAGATATTTTTATACTTGGATTATGTATTTAAACTTAACAATACAAATGAAATTTGGAAAAGCAGTGCTTAAAATATTAGTAATTTTTAGTTGTCTTATAGTTAATCATTTTTTTTCAAACTAAACTATATGGGATCCTAACAATTTTGAAAAACAGACTGTAAAATTTCTATTCAACGTACAGCATTAATTGCACTCTATGCAAAAAAAGTATGTCGTTAATAACGTAATTTTATATGAGAACTCAATTTCAAAATTAAGAAATTAAAAATACGAAACAAAAATTATTTTTTAAAGTGTATTTAGGTACACATACACTTTTCATACGTTTTGAAAGCATTTTTCCTTAAGTAAATGTACGTTGCTTCATCTAGTTGTCTAGTTCCTTTGTAATTCTTTGAAAAGCTCTTTCCGCATTACTTGTTTCTCTTAAGAAAACAGCTACAGGCATATTGTTGAAAGGAACCACATGTATTGAACGAACTTTATTTTCAGAAGGTCTTCTACATTTACTAAGTAATCTTAAAGTTAAGCTAAGGTTTATAATTAAAATAACACTTGTCTCTCAGTCAAAATTAGAAATTTAATTTTATTTCCGTCTAAATAAATTACAAATTTTAATTTTTAAAATTAATTAAATAATATATTTTTCTTTTTTCGGTTTAGACACTTGAAAAAAGGACATATAATCTGAGACACTTACAATAATTTATGTTATCTAAGAATGTTCCAAAGTAATTGTTTTTAACTTGTACTGCAGATACTATTCAATTAATTTAGAATAATTCTTTACTTAAAAATAAGTTTTACATTGCCATACATTAATTTAGTTTGCATTTGTTCTGTTTCATAATGAGTTACATATTGAAACAAAAGAATTTAAAAGATGTACAGAATGACGAAATAGCTCTAAAAATGTGTAATTATTAATTTGGCTATAAAGCTATGTAATCGGTTAATATATATATATATATATATATATATATATATATATATATATATATATATATATATATATATATATATATATATATACATATATACCAGCTAAAAGGAAACTCAAAGAAGGGACTATCCATATTACATGAGCTTTCTACCATGCCTATACTGCAATTGTAAATGCAACTGATTAGAACTTGAGTGCCGCCGCAAATCACGGGGGCTGTAGTATCAGCCACAAGCTCTTTAAAAAAGGAGAACTGGAAATACGGGAATCAGTCGAATATATTTCTGAGTTTGAAAGATAAATAATTTTTCCTATAGAGAGTACGGACTATTATATGAGTGAAATGTGTGCACTGTGCATAAAATATTGATGGAACACTCTGCTCATGGATCCTATGAAAAGTAACACAATTAGTTGCAGAATATTGGTTACACAATTAACAAATAGCATTGCTTATACTACAGGGTATTGTCAGCAAGTTGTTCTTTGATGCTAGTACAGTGTTTCTCAAACTGTGGGGTGCGCCCTCTATGAGGGGGCGCGATAAACCTACAAGGGTGGCGCGAGCATATCGAAAACAAAAGATTAAAAAAAATTATTTACTGAAATGAAGTAAAACAAAATACTTTCTGGCATAATAAAAATACATATTTACACTGAAATAATATATATATATTATCTGTGATATTACGTCATCAAAAATAAAAGCTTCAACTTCAAAACCTCATTTTATAGCTATCTTTGATACTATAACCAAATAAAAAACATTTTATTTGATTCGCTGTAATCCTATGATGAGAGACTTTTTTATTACCTTTCCTTTTCAAACCGAAAATGCTACACTTTCAGAGAAAAAAAAGACAAAATCCAAACCCATAATCAAAAATTTCTTTAGAAAAATAAAAAGTTCATTTCTGTTATATATTATTGCCATCAGCTGTAGGCAGCAGAACGTATTTGTTGCAGTTTGACCTTTGGACTTACATGCACGGTTAGTTACATCCTTGCTCTTATGTATTTGTTTTTTCATTTAGGGAAGTACTAAGCCAAGATTTATTTTAATGAGCTATCCCAAACATATAACGCATAGTGAAAAACGTTTTACATAATTTTTTTAGAACATCCATATTGTAATAAATACACTTTTAATCCGAGAGCGGTCACGCCGAGCACAGAGTGGACGAAATCGGTAATTCTGGCAAATCTGTTTAATTGTTACCAATGGCCCTGACATTATCCTCCTGTTTGACAATCTTAACGTGAACTAAAATATATTTCTCACATATCTCCCTCTTTTTTGGGAGTAGCAAACGTTTTTTTACAATCTTAAGGTACTTGTTTTGTCTGAGTTCCCGATGTGATAACTTTTTTTCCAAAATATATTCTGTGTCCTTGAAAGAAGGTGTGAGTATATTTTCTCTTAATTAAATTATTCACTGGAATTACGATTTTTATTGTGTACTATAAAAATAACTATCAAAAACGATTGGGGTGACTAAATAACCCAGCTCGACCATTAGTAACGAGTGCGCGCCTGCTCCAGGGTTAAAACATTTTGAAGTCTTTTCGCTTTAAAATATTAAAAATGATACAATTACTCTTCATCGGATTTTTTTTATTATTTATTATTCAACATAAATACTAAATGCTAATTCTGTGTGGCTTAAAATTACAGTTCGCTTAAAACTAATTATAATTTGAGCAATCATTTTTAAAAAAATCATTTTACATTTTTGTAAACATTGTCGCGCACTTGGCTTTACTCTCCTTATAATTCAGTGATTATATCAATAATGTTTTATTTTCTTATAAATAAACTCGTGCAAAGAGTGGATACTTCAGCCGGTATACTGTTAATGTATCAGTGCTGCACAGAATATTTTATAACTAATTAAATAATACTAAATTAAGAACAAGTTTATTAAGTATTAGCGACTTCCATTGTTCTTACAGAGCAAAGTTTTTCAAAGGAATGCTTATGATTAGAAATTGACCCTCTGAGTTATTTTTCTATATTTACCTGATATCTATATTTTGTCTTCTAAGCAACCACCGCATTTTGCAATATGTTCTAATTTAAAAATTAGAGAAAGGAAAAATAACATAATAATTATCTTATTACTTATTTTTTTTTGCTTAAAAGTAACATATACAAAATTTAATACTTATGTCATGAATTTGTACGGTTTATAATAAAGATCGTTGCTTTAGCATCAAAGTGCCTTATTATTGCATTCAGTACATTATTAATACATAAGGGGGGCGAGATAAAAATTTTGATTGAAAAGGGGGCGCCAGTATTGAAAGTTTGAGAAGACCTGTGCTATTACTTTTGTTTGAACTTAATTTTGTTACTAGGCATTTGCTTCTTCAAAGCTGTTTAGAATTGAGGACGCAAAAAACACGGCATTGACTTCACAAACGATTCACGATTCTTATAATTCCCTGATAGTTGGATTAGATACACTGCATAGAGATTTTTCAAAACTGCTACCTTATGCATCACCAAACAAGATCTCCTTCCTGCATTACGGTTTGGGGTTGCATTTCCTTGCCAAACCTATCGTATGCATTAAAGGTACTATGATCGACCAATGCTCCCATCAAAAATTTTTGGAGCACTTTGTCCTCTCTCATCTTTAGAGCTTACATGTACCCACATTGAATCTAATACGTAAATCTTACTTTAGTCATTCATTTAGGAAATATACAAAAAATAATAGAACCGGGAATGAAAACTTACTTATTTATGAATTAAAAAGAGTAAATTTTTTTCTCAGAATGTTGAATGGCATTGCATTTTATTTTTAAGATAATTTTTGTCCAAATTGTAATTTTTCAAAAGAAAAACAAGTGCTACTCTTACGTTTTATAATATATGATGGTGTATTATGTAAATAAAATATGAAACAAAGGAAAAACTTAAGTTTTGGGATGATACTATTTTTAGTATAAGTGATATGTAACAATAAAGACACAATTAAATTTAAAATGCATTATATTTTTACATCATATATTTTATCAGAATTAATTTCTAAAAAAAATAAGAAAATATGTCACTGAAAGTGAAAATAATTTCTTAAATCAAACTCGTGCATTTGAATACCTCTTGTTTATAGACCTTTTTTGAATTATTTTTTCAAACAATGTCAAATATACATTACTTATGCATACAAGAATGTTATTTTATGCAATGGCTTACTTTAATTGTTGAAAATAAAAATACAAGTTTCAAAAAAATATAAATACTAATAGCAAATGTAGTCAGAAAATATTTAGTAATAAAAAAAAGGCAGATGCCGAAACCGAGTATCGTATCATATATAAAAAACATCACAGGAAATTTAATATAGAAGTAAAATCAAATACCCAATTTAAAGGAATTGTACACTCTAGCATGGAGCTCGTGTAATCAAATAGTTTCTGCTTAAAGTGCTAATTCCCTAAGCATATTAAACTGACGTTGCCAGCGATTTTGAAAACGAAAAATCATCCATCAATCATGACTGTTTACAACTTCAGGGAGTGAGAGGTTTAGGCAAACAAATTCCCTAAAGCTAGTAGCGTAAGTCAAAATACGCATTGTCTATGTATCGCAACCAATCAATATCCAATTTAGCGTCATCACGCAAACTCGAAAGCCAATCCCAAGGAACTTCTTATCGTTAAGTTTGAAGTTGCTACAAATGGACGAAAACGTGAATAGAAAATTAACGACTAGTCATACATTAATCAAAAGCCAAACCCAAAATTTCGCTAATGTTTATTTCACCAGTATAAGCAATTTGTCAAAGATTCTTCAGGCATGCTGAAATATAGATGATTTTTGTATATAATGCAGGAAATTAAAGTACGTTGAGCATAGTTTTATGAATAAAATGAGTATATTCTGTTTGTAAATTAAAACTAAAGCAATGATCAGCATAAATTTATGTTTATGTATAGATACTCTAAAAGGAAAATTCAACATTATAAATTTTTCATTAGACTCTGGAACTCTCCAAATTAGTAAAGTGTTCATAAATGCATTGAATAGGCAGCAGTGAAATTATTATTTGGTTCTGTTAATGCAAATATATCATTTAATACTTGAATGCTTTGATTTCTGACATAAAATATATTGAGGTACATTTAAACCGATAATTAATTCCATTTTTTTAAAAATTAATTTCACAGATTTTAAAAAGGAAAAGAAATGAATAATTTTTAAAATTAAATAATTAAATATTATATAATGTAATTGCATTCTATTGCACATATTTTAAACCTAAACACCTGGTGTTGCTAAGAAGTTTAATGTCTTATGATTTGTAAACTGCATTCCATAATTTCAATAATAAAAAGTGGATATCAATACTTGTACTGATGCTTCTTTACTAATACAAGAAGTGAAAAATATAAATGCATAGATTTGCATTTGATGATATATTACAAAATTTCCGAGTAGACACTCATACTTAGAATATTAATAAAAATTAATTGTAACTATTAAAATTATTTTAAGACTATCAGACATATTAAAATTATATAATCGACTTTACTATATACTTTATATAACTTAAGTATATATATACTTATATACTTCATGCATATATTAAAAATATTTATTTTACCACATTATTTTAATAAAAAGTAGATTGAATTGAAAAAAATCACATGTATTGCACACAATGAAATTGAAAAATTATTTAAATTAAATGCCAAGTTTATTAATTTATAAAAATGTTATAATCAATAATAGCTATTATCTCATAACTTACAAGAGAACACATTTAGAATGATCTTGGAACAATAGGCTTCATTGGACGACAGAAATTTAGATTATGTATGCAAAAATTATATCTTACTTTGTTTATTAAGTAAGTATTGAATCGTTTGCAATATGAAATTGCAAAAACTAAATATTAATAAATATTTTTTGAAGAAATATATTTTGATTTAAAATTCATCAAAAGATGGATGAGACTGATACATTCAAGAATAAAGCATTGGAAATAAAATTTTACAAAAATATATATACTTATCAGTTGAAAAATTCAAAGTATTCTAGAGCTGTAAAAGGAAAATTAATTTCGTTATTTTTGTCAGTAAATTATTATTATTAAAAAATAGTGAAATTTGCTTTCAAAGATGCTAAATTAATTTAAAAATTAAATTGTAAGTGAAAATTGGTGTTGATTATGACCTTTTTTTCTGAATGCATGTTAAATTATAAAATGTATGAAATTTCGTGCAAAGTATAAGTTAAACGTTATAATTATACCTCATAATGATTAATGAAAATAAAAATTATTTAGTAGCTGTATCTCTTCAAAATTTTCAGTCTTAAAATTTATCCTTATTAGGTGAAAAGTGAAGGTTACATTAAAGCTCCTTCTTGAAAAAATTAAAACAAGCGTCCTTCAGAAAACGGAAGTTAAAGTCTAATAATTGCACAAAAATTTACAGCTTTGCAGTTGAGGTGCTGAACTAAAGTGCTTTGTTATCACCAACACTGCAAAATGTCTCTCATTAGCTCCCTCCTCTTGAAGCACCAACTTCCCCCTCCTTTTCGTTTCAGGGCCCAAATCTTTACTGAAGACAATTTCTGGAAAGAAAAGTAAATGGCATTCGGTTTCAGAAAATTACTGTCTCTAAAACCTTGTCAAGTTTTACGGCGCATTTAACACTTCTCCGTCCTCGAATGATGTTATCCAGTTTAGGGGCGATCATTTTAATTCTCTTCCACTTCCTTCGAGTTAGCGATCTCAGGCATTTATTACAACTTTTCCATCGCGTTGTTCGCGAAATAAGCGCCGCAAGGCTAAGCATTAGCGCCAAAGAACAAGCGCCTTTAATGTTTATTTCAAAATGGAAGGCAATTTATCAAACTATCTTCAGTCCCTCTAATGAAATATCTATGGTTCTGGCGTTCTACTAACCACAAGAATAGGCATATCCTTCGATAAGGGAAGGGACGGCTATTGATTAGTATGAAGCTACTTTGGTATTCTCTAGTGAAGGTCAATAAAATAGACTAAGTGGTGGTTAAAGTGGGAGGTAATTATAGGGTGCGGATAAGCTGCGGATGAAATTTATGGTTCACCTGGTGAGTTTGAATACTTGGGCTAGAAGTTTTGATAGTCCTACTAAATTTAAAATTGTTTTTAGCATTGATGCTATAGCACTTGGCTAAAAATAACAATCCAGAATAGAAAATTTATAGTTGATAGTAAAAGGTTTTTGATAGATAAAGAGTCTTGTTCTAAAAATGTACTTGACTAATGTAAAAAGACATGGTTTTAGCTATTACGTACCGAAAACTATTTTTAACATAGTATGTACATATATTGTTTCTCCATTGTTGCTGCAATTATTTATAACGAAAGTAAATGTTATATATGTGTGAAGTATCAGTTACGTATTTCAGAGCTTTTAGTGATTGTAAAGAATTCACAACAGCGAATTTTTTTAAAAAAACTTTATAGAATAATTTTACTGCTTCCTCCTTCATTCACGTGTTTTTCTTATTTAAGGTTTTGCTAGGGAAATTTCTTAATGAGTTACGACAGCAAATTGTTTCGCTTTTCTAGCTAAATTGTTATATCCTCATTTCTGAAAGATGGCAGTTTCCCATTAAAAAGTTGTAATGCTTCCAGACAATAGTTAAGTTAAGAGCTGCAATTCGAGAACTAAATGGAAAAAATAATTTTTGGTCCAAAATAATGAAAACTTAAATATTACTGCCTTATAAGAGAATTTACGTCAATGAAATTTAGTGCCCACTTAAAGATATCATCAATGTAAAATATGAGTTTGAAAAAAGCATGATTTGTAAAAAAAAATGCCATGGACCTTATTATTTTTAGCAAATCATCTTATAAATTTGGAGACTCTTTAGCATTTATTATTTTGAGTTAAATATATTTTCAATTTTCTTTGCATGTAATTTTATGTCTTTTTATTCATGTTATAAGATTATAATGTTATAACTCAAGCATTTTGGATGAGAAAAAAATATTTGGTGTTTATTTATTACACCTAAAATAACGTTTCTCATAATGTGGGATGCAAGCATATGGAAAAGTCGAAAATAGTAAAGTATAATTTTATAATTATTTAAAAAATATATTAATTTACTGAAAGAAAGCAAAACAAAGTACATTCTGAACAATGAAAATTAACAAATAATACTCATTCTGTTTCTTATAAGCTACTTAAAATATTTATTTATTAAAAGTAATTCACACATAGTTTAATACTTATATTGATAATTAACAGTTTATACAGTACATTTGTACAGTTTAGACCAGGGGTACTCAACCTTTTTTAACCCGGGCCCACTTGCGCATGACAGGTATTTTATACGGGCCGCATACACATGACAGTTATTTCATGTGGACCGCAACATGCGGATAGTGAAAAAAGCAGACTATAGGACCAAGTAACATTTTCAAATAAAATTGATCAAAATATTATAAAACTAATTTTTAGCTTTTATTTTAATATTATAATAACTTTTCTATCAAACCCACACAAAAAAAATATTTATTTTTATGAATTTTTACTGACTTATAGGATAATTTATATTTTCTTTCATGTATGACCAAGCATTTTGCTTACATTCTACTATTAAAAAAATTGATTGCAAAATTGATACATTCCATTGCTTCATTGATAGAATTTTCTGTTAAATTTTTCGTACATTGCTCTCCAATACTTGAATTTCTTAGTGAAATGGGGCAGGACCGGACCACTCAAAAAAGGCCAGTGGACCACAGGTTGAGTATCGCTGTCTTAGACAGTACAAACATTTTACGATTAGAACAATTAGTACAGCTTATACAGTATTGTAGCTTTACGTCAAAGAAGTACATTATTATTGCATTCAATACATTATCATTGCATGGGTGAGGCGGGGGGAGGCAATGAAAACTATGACTGCAAATTGGGTCACCAATATTGAAAATTTAAGAAGCACTGATCTAGGGCTAGCAAGAGTCTTTTATGTTGTAAAATAGATTGGTCTCAAGCTGTATTTTACAAGATATTTACTTAGCTTTTCAGTAAGAGAAATGAAAAAAGAAACATACTAAGAAGAATAGCACATATTAAATTGGAGCTGTAAAAGATATTTCAAATTTTGAAACTGATTAATTTTAAAGATATAAGTAATAAAACCGAAGTTATAGAATCATTAAATTAAAAACTCTAAATGCATTAAAACATATTTTAAATCAACCAGTGGTTAAACGACAAGGAATTTTTTTTCTGAATCAGAACAATAAAAGTTACTTATTATTCCTGATAAAATTGTAGCAGATACTGCTAGTAAATTATATTTCATAAGTGCTATACACACACTTTGCTAATTCTGTTATTAACTTTTAGACAATTAAAAAAAACGTATGAATGGAAAACTATATTTTGCCTTAAGCACTGGTAGCGGAAACAATTCCGTTCTTTTTAAAATAACTTTAAAAATTATCATGCATCATAAAATTTCACATCTGATTATATGTACAATTACTCTAATTCATAAGGCAATACTGTTACATGTATATTTTTTAAATTTATACACAGTAAATGTGGTGTATCATTTTTATTAATATTATTTTTTTTGGAAAAAAATAGAACTCTTGATTGGTTATTTTGTTTACAAAAGTAAAAACTCTGCAACAGTTGAAACATTTTTGCGAAACAATAACACTGCTATTCTAGATACATTTTAAACTTCCAAAATAGTTGAAACAATCGATAAGCTAACTTGAAGCACGAATCTAATTTAATTTTAGGTAATTCTTTTAACAATTTGTTTCGGATTCACTTCTTTAACTCGATGATTTTTTTTGTAAAACAAATGTTTGTACATAGACTAGTTTTCTTCGTCGATTAAATCAATATATTTTTTCAAGAATTCTTAATAAGCCTGCACGTTGTTAAATTGGGAACAAGCATTTTTGCTTTCCTCTAAAATATTAGAAATGCATTAACACACTGTTGAACGTATCGTATGTTCTAAGTATTGAATAGTTATCTGCAAATTTTGTGACAAAACTGATCATTAAGCTTAGATTTGAAATTGAAAAACTCACATCCTGCTTTTTTTTTCTTTTTCTTTTTTTTTGCATCATCTCACGCTTCTTATGCTTTATTTTCAAACAAATCTTAACAATATATATTTAGATTAAAACATATTTTTGTTCTTTAATATACTGTACATCTAGCTAAGCGTTGAAAAACGTATTAATGATCAAGTATTTAAAGGTTATGCTGTTAAAAAAATAAAGAGCTGCTTACCCTGTCTATGTAAAGTGCAATTGTAAATGTAGAAATATTTGAAAATTATTTTTGAAAATTTATTGGAGATAACAGATATTGATTATATATATATATATATATATATATATATATATATATATCTTGTTTTTCATATATAATACAAATTTCTTTCATATATATATATATACATATATATATATATATATATATATATATATATATATATATATATATATATATATATATATATATTCCTTAAAAGTTCAATAGTAAATTGGATGAAAAGTAACAATAAACTGCCATTTAACAATCTAAAAATACTTATCTGTAGAAATCCAAGGTTATCCAATGTAATAAGCATTATTTTAATTTTCTTTAAAATAAATAACACTTGCTTCTTTTAATGTAAAAATTTCTATGATGTCTAATAAAATAAATGTGAAGAAAACATTCTTAAGTGTTTGAGCGACTTGCTCTTGAAGTTGCTCTCTCACCGTCTTACCTACCTAAGGGTGTAGGAGGAAAGAGAGAGAGAGAGAGAGAGAGAGAGAGAGAAAGCAGAAACTTCCATAACAACAATTATTTATTTGCTCAAACACACTAACCAACAACACTGTAATCTTTAAGTGAATGCGCCAAAGGAGTAGCATAGAGAAAGCAATGGATATTATCAAATAGGTGTAAGTAACTACTTTAACTTAATCGAATCTATCGTTGATTAGTAACCCCCAATCCATTAATTCAATACAGTGTCAATACACGACTCTTAATCTTAAGCTGCGTCAATCAACTTTAAATCTCACTTGCGTAGCGAAACTAACAGATTATTACCTCCTCTACTACAATTTCAAAACTCTAACTTTATATAATCGAACCCATTTAAATATCCAGGTTTCTTCTTATGAGGGACGACTGTGAATTAAACACGAAAGCTGGCTCAAAGATTCCCGAAGAGGATTAGTTATAGGCCGCGTATAGATTCGTCACAAGTGTTTAAAAGAAAAAAAAACGACACGGTTTGTTGAAGAACACGTCTGATTTATCCATGCAAATAATGCACCAGCTCATTCTGCATTGTCTGTCAACATAGATCTTGTAAAGTACAGCATCTTAGTGTTAGACCTTCTGCCTTATTCACCGGATCTTGTGCTATGTGATTCCTATTCCCTTAGGGAAAATCTGCACTAAAAAGAAGAAGATGTGAATCTTTTGAAGCTATGAAAGAAAAGCAGCAAGCGTCCTGTAGGAACTGAGAGAGAAAAAAATTCCAGCACTCTGCTCCAAACAATGGAAATTTCACATGGAATATTTTACGGTTAGAGAAAGGATGTATATTGGAAATAATATTAAGTAAATATGTGTGAAACCAGAATAAAAAGTATTTTACAGCGTCTGATTCGTTATTTAAGAGGCACACCTCATATTTCACAGTCTCTTCGCATCATTATAAATTTTTGAAAACTGAAGCAGCATTTTAAAATAGAACTATTACATGATGTTTTAAATTAATATTTTGCTTAGCCGTCAAGCAACCTATAATATTTTGGTAAAATGGGTAAAATACATTGCAAGATTTACCTTTAAAATTATCAAAAGAGAAAAACAGTACAAATTATTAAGATACAAAAGATAAATTTAAATGAATTCTACATTATTTGGAGCAAACACTTAGAAAATCTGTTAAAAAACTGATACACTAACGAGTTGATTAAAACTTTAATATTGTGAAAAAATTAAAAAAAAAAAACGAGAGAAAGATAATCTATAAAAATGATTTCTCAAAATTTCATATTTTTTAAACTGTTTAAAAAAAGGGCAAATTTTAACATTGCTTGCTTCAAACTGATTCTAAAATCAAATACAGATAATACTAGAATAATTGATATTCTAAAAAATTGTAGAGGACAACTTTCAACAACGAAATATTTCAAAAATATTCCAAACAGATGCTTTTTACCAGTTAGAGAACAATTTTACCTTATATATAAAAACAATATACTTTTTAAATCATAAATAATGAAATTAATAAAAGAAATAATATATGCATTTATTTTATAGAGTAGATATATTTATACTTAATTTTGGTTTTCTCTAACGGGGTTGCGTATTGGTATTTCTACCTTTGTAGACCTAGTGCATTCCCCAGGAGCTGGTATCACTTTTTAGAGCGGCATCATACATGCCCAGTAAGTAAGTAATTTAGATGCCCATTTTCTTCCCCAGATGGAGCTCCTGAGCTCTGCCGATGCGAAATTTATTCCTAGGAATTTTAATTTTGCCGAGAGCATCCAATCCAAATGGACACTCAAGGGATTTTTTCTAATGCCGTATTATCATACGACATGGGCGCTGACAATTTTCTGCATCATGAAAATCCACCGACTAGGGCTGGTGTCGAATCTACAACCTTAGGTACAGAAAGCTAGAGAAAAACCAATTTCGCCACCCAGCCGGCATACTTAAATTTAATTCGTTATTTAATAATAATGTCTGATATATATAATCCTCATTAGTAAAATTATAACACAAAGGAATAACAGACATAGCGTCATTCAAATCTTAGGTATGGTAGTGGTGAAATGGATATGCAAATTATTAAGTTTGTCCACACATCCGATCACACGGTTCTTATAACCAGGATATAAAAGCCAGCAAATTTTCTTTCTCATTAACAGTATCTGAGATTTGCGTAGCATTTGCGACTTTCGAAAAAGCAAAAAAATACTTCTGAGACGTTGGTGAGCTCAATACCATCAGTTAACAACCAGGGAATTCGACCATATTATCGAAATTCATGAACTGGATATGTATGTCACTGTTCATAATAGCAACTCATGCAACCATCGAATAGTATCCGGCATTGCCCACGGATGAATCTCGTTTCTGTCTGTGGATGAATGATGACTGTCGATGGGTATGGCGGTGATAAGGAGAATGCTACAATACGAACCAACCCATTTTGACAAACGTCAAACCAATCCTACATCAGACATCGTACTCTGGGGTGGCATAGTGTTTGATAACAGGATGTCCTTGATACACACTGATGACCATTTGACAGCGGACGGCTACTTCACACAAGTTTTCATGCCTGTTGTTCTGTTCTTGTTGCAGGGTGCACACAACACGGTATTCCAGCAAGACAATACACTGCTGCAGGTCACACAGTGGACTTTTATAAGCCTGACTGGATTTAATATCCTTCCTTGGATGATACACTATCCATATCTAAATCCCATCGAACATATGTGGAATATCATTAGACGTGACATGAACCTAGAACCATTAGCACAAACCGATACAGATCTGAGCACATCAGTGAACTTGGATTTGCAATGGTATTCTTCGGCAACCATCAATTGAATAATTGATAGAATGCCTTGTTGGATTGAAACCTGTATAGCTGTTCAAGGTGGAACCTTTAGATACTGAATAAATTGGTTTATGAGGATTTTATTTGTCTGTTTTGTTAATAATTTGTTTATCCTTCTCATCACTATCGCTCCCAAAATTTGCATGACACTACGCGCATTATTTCTCGGTGTTGCAATGCAACTTTTGAGGTATTGCAATAAAAAAAAAAAAAACATTATTTTATAAAACGTAAAAATCCAAATTTTCTTTATTTTAATCTGAAATTAAAGGTGTTTTCCCCCCTTTAAATAGTTTGTTTGTTAGAATTTATTTTTTCTTGCTTAATAATTATGTTTGTCATTTAATCTCATAAAAGTAAGCATACAAGTTGAAAATATGCAATTATGAATTTTTTAACATTTTTTTAAAATTTCTAATGAGCTGCGGATTGGTGTTTTACCGTTGCAAACCTAATACATTCCCGGAAGCTGGAATCTCTTTTTAGTGCCTGGCCATATAGGAGTATACCAATCGCCGCAGCAAATTCTGATGCCCAGTTTCCTCCCAAGAGGGAGGCACCTGAGCTTTGACGATGCGAACCGGTACTAGGATTTAATTTTTCCAATAGCACTAACTTTATATAACAATTTTTATCAATTTTTTTTTATTCATAAGTTTCAAAAATGTATTTTCTTTCAGTTCATCTTCTCCAAAAATAGTAATTCCTTCAACTATATTAAATACAAGTTATTATTGAAGAAAAGTATAATTGAATAATAAAAATATTAAAATTCCATTAACTTTTATTATAAGCATTTACAACCTATTCATATAAATCATATGTAATTTTTAGGTCTGTGATGATTTATTTTTCAATTTCTTTCATAATAAATGTTGAAATACTAACATAACTGCCAATTTTTCATTTAAAGGGAATCCATGACACATGTAATTTACATCATAAATTCTGTTCTGACATACATTTAATCACACTATTTAAACAGCATGATTATTTTACATCAAATAATAATAAGTATTGCTTAAACTTTATAACGAAACCTTAAGTCACTATCTAAGTTCTAGTCCAACTAGTCGTTAATATATTTAAATGAAGTCTTACCTTCAATTCTGAACTCAAAGCACTTGTATTTAATCTGTTCAAGATAAATTCGACAATTTCAACTATTAATTCCGAACATTTGTATTAGTTCGAAACTACATGTAAATCCCCACACAATTAATTTAGTCTTGCTAACATTAGCATTTTTCATACTTGGAATTGACTTTTTATCAAAGGATAATGTTCCTACAACAAATTAAAAAAAATAATTTGTTCTAATTAGAGCAATGGATCATCGACTACTCCTTTTGTGGTAATTCGGTTGTTTGACCACACAGTTAATCATTTGATAAATGAGAATAGGCAACACCAGCTTTTCTTAATTACAAATTACTAATTGAAATATGTCTCAATCTCCAATAAGTGGTAATTTAATGTACCTGAAAGCAGTAGTAATAAATATCGATAATGTAAATTACTCTGGAAACTTTATTTTAAATGTATTACAGTTGTTCATGTCACGCATCTATTGGGCAAATGAATGAAGTGTTTAACAAAAATATCCTGAATGAGATATTGATCTCAATAGGTATATGGAGTAATGATAGCATTACACATAAAGTCCCCAGTTTTCTTTACGAGCAATAAAGCAAAACTCAATTTTATAAGTCATAAAATTTATACAATCAGTTTAAAAAAAGAAATTGGTTCTGTACTTTAAAGTTTCTTCTCAAAGATAAAAAAAAAGAAGAGAGAGATCAAATCTTATTAGGGCGGATTTTAAAGTAAAATGAAAAATTCAAAAAAATTCTTAGTAAATAGAAATAAATGCATTCTATTTTGTTTTATACTTGAGAGCAGTAATATTACGTTAGCACTATATTTTTATCTGTTGTAAACTTTTCGTCATTTACTTATAATTGCTCCTTATATTTATCAGAAGTTGTGGAGAAGAAAAAAAACTCTAATAATATTGCTTACTTTAAAAAAAACATGCATGTGTAATTTTTATAATTAATATGCAATATTAAAAACGTAAATTATTCTTAGATAAATGAAATTATTAACATTTTTTTATGTTTGTACTTTTGATTGAAGTCTGAATTGCACATCTTAAGTAAATTACATAAAATCACTTGAGTCAATTGTTATTTACAAACCATTATTTAACAATCTTGTTGAATTCAAAACATCTTAACGAAATACTTATATTCATGAAATTTAACGACTTACCAATAAACCACCTATTTAATAAACTGTCGTATGTAAAAAAATGCAGCACTATGAAGGAATCATCAAAGTTAAATGAAATTTAATGCTTCATTCATTTGTACTATTACCGACTTGTATTAGTACAAATAAATGACGAAATTTCCAAAGCAAGAAAACAATATTAAGTGTCCGAAATTGGTATTTGGTGTCGCCACCATGCGTTGCAATAAGTGATTCTAAACGACGTGGCATGGAATCAAACAGATTTTGAATGTCTTCTTGTTGGAGAGAATTCCATATTGCTTGCATGCGCAGCAAATGTGACTCTTTTGAAGCTACAGGACGCGGATGATGAGTGATACGCCAACCAACTAAATGCCACGCGTTCTCAATAGGCGATATATCCAACGAATAAGCAGGCCCAGGAAGAAATTGTATGTGTTAAGTTGGACCAGAAGTCTCGAACAGTCTTTGCAGCATGTGGACGCGCATTATCCTGCTGAAAGATAGCTCCTCGATGCCTTGAAGGAAGGGAACGACTTCGGGCTGTTGAACTTCACAGACGTACCTGTTGCAATTGAAATAAATTTGAAGGAAAATTGGATCGTTCACGATTTGAAATTAAACCTCAAACCATAATTTAACGTGTTAGACCATTATGTCTTTCGACAACGCACTCTGGATGGCAGCGTTCACCGAAATAGCGTCTAACACGAATGCGGCTATCATGGTCCAACAAATTGAAGCATGATTCATCTTAAAAGACAACTTAGTGCCAATCAGCTTGTCAGGCTCTGTGCTCCTGAGTCCAATGCAGACGCAGTCATCGATGGTTTGCCGTGAGGGGGATCCTGTATAAAAGCACCCTTGCACGCAAACCACGGTGCAGCAAACGTTGACGAATTTACGAAGCCAATATTAATACACTTGTAGCAGCAGACCAATGTGTTGCCAACTGCCTGGAGGAAGCTGCACGGTAATTTGCTCGCCATGTGGAGCAGGTGTCGATTGTTGCAGGCTGATGTAACCTTCCGTTGTCAACTGCCAGTTTTTCGAGTTGTTTGGTGCTCGTTGGTCCACTGCTTCCAAACTCGCATCACTGTGGAACCGTTACGCTTCACACAAGCTCCTGTTACGTGATAGAAAAATCCTCTTTCTCGAAGGCCGATAATCCTTCCCCGTTCAAACTCCGTAAGTTGGTAGAATTTCTCCTTATCTCGTAAGGAATGCTTACTTAGGTCTCACTAAGCGTTTGCCTCTAACAAATAATCATTAACAATTTTCAGCGTCCCTTTACAGCCCTCTATTTATACGCTTTCAGCATCAGTTCAGAGGGCGCTGCACACGCCACGCATGCGCAGTGGCTCTGAAACTTTACTATTATACGTAACATCCTATATTTGATATTTGCTGCAATGTTCAATTAATTCTGATGATTCCTTTACGGTTTTGCATTTTTGACAAATAGCAGTGTACATGAAAAGAAGATGAAGGGGGAGTAAAAATGTAAGACTTTTTTTTCCAAGAACTTAATTGTAGCCAAACATCTTATGTTTTAAATATACATATACATGCCGCTCCACCCAGTATGGTGGTTATGGCACTCAACTTGTAATCGAGTGTGTTCGGGCTTGAATTTCGACTAAGGCATGGATGTATCTTCGGGAAAAGAAATTGTACTTTCGCCTGAAATGGATTCCCGTCTCTAAAGGAAAGCAGCATACCTCTTTCGTTTTTCGCTAGGGTCTTCGTTTGTAATAAAAACTGTATTCTTCTGTGATTATGTTATATGTTTCTGTTCAGATATCTCACGATTTTCGTATGTATCCCAGTAATAAACACACGACAATAATATTTATGTATATAAATATATACATAAATTATTTATTATACTCTTTAACTGAGAGACAAACGTTTTTTGGAATTTCTAAGATAAAAATATATTACATTTCTAAGATGTTGTTGTTGCTCATGCCACGTGTCTGACATAGTCAGAGGGAGGCCCATGAAATTCATCGAGGCAATGGGCTAGATGTACGCATGTCGTTGGCGTGAGCAACATACAGGTAAAAGTACGATTAAGCTCGGTGAAATTTCCGAAGAGACAATAGAACATTACGATAGACGGCGCGCGCGCCACCATCAATCTCCACCTCCACAATTTAGGCATGGGGCTGAAGTAGTGGGAAATTTTCTCCAGTTTCCCCCAGCACTCGTAATTCAGCCCACAAGACTTTCGGACTCACTGATTTAACGAACACGTTAATCACTCGGAGGGTATTTCATGGCACGGGCATCGAACTCAGGCCTTCCCGTCCGGAGTCAGGTGGTCTAACCACTAGGCTACCCAAGGCCCATTTCTAAGATAAAGTAGGTAATTGAAATTTTGGAAACAATGAAAGAGTGCTGTTATTCATAAATACTACAGATTGAAAACTGATTCACACACACATGCACTCTCACACACAACTCTCATACTTCTCCTTTTAAATTTGCCGTCGAGGAATTGTATTTAACGTATTATCGTCTTGTGCCCAGCCCACCAAGATTTCGCATGTTAATGTATCTTTTTAGTTTACCCACCTAGTGAGAAATATCCTTTTAATGTCACATTTTATCCAAAAAACTGCCCTGTTTGTTGTTTTCAAAATAAGATGGTGCAATACTAAGTCATCCACGTATTCTAGTTAATCACAGTTCTAGGTAGGTACTAACTTGCTCAAAATTACAAGGTCCATCATCACTTGTCGTCGTGATTCTTCTAAATCTGAAATTAATATTTAATTAATCAACTGCATATTATTCTAGATCTGAGAAGGTAAACAGAACATCCTTCGACTAAATAATACATTTTCATGGATTAAAAATAGTTGGGAAGTTGAACGTGTGTTTAATGAGTATCTGCATTTTTCAGCTCTCAATTTTTTTTCAAATATATAAAAATTATATTGCCATAAGTTTGATCTCTGCATATGAATATTTCTATATTCCTTAAAGTAAGAGAGAGAGAGAGAGAGAGAGAGTGAGAAGTGTACAATGATCTATAATTAACACGCATACAAACACACACGCTTATAAATTCGTCTCTCTCTCTCTAATGAAATAAATATATTGAATTAAACATACTTGTGATTCATTAAACATTGTGATTACATATAAGCGAAGTATTTAATTAATCAAATATTTAATCATGTGATACAATTATAGGAAACTGCTAATAGCATTTAACATTTTAGATATATCTGTATTAATTAATATGTGATGCTTGTGAAATCTTTGCTTATCAATATGTTAACTTTTTAGTGTACATTCTACTAGCTTGGTGTATTATGATACGAAATATAAACTAAATTCTCTAAGTATAAAATGACCGTAATATTGATTGAAATTAAACTTCAAAGCAGCAAGAGATGTATTGGTGACAGCCCCCATACTTTTTTATTTTCTGTCGCGTGAGCTTGCATTTTGCTCTCTAAAACTTTATCAACACGTCAATGGTTATTCCCCAAATGTATTATCCATTTGCTCTTCAGCGCGACAGATCTTATGGAGGCAGATGGAATCGAAAAGACTTACTCCAACTCGCTACCATGTCCATTCGTCTACCCCGTTCACAAAATGCACAGAAGACAAAAAGTATAATAACCAATAGAATCTTATTTTTATCTACAATCTTCACTCATATCGATTTCACTTTGAAGAATAAGCATGTGTGGAAATTTATTACTGTTACTGTAATTGAGATTGAGGAATGATTATTATGCATTTCAGTTATTCTTATATTTAACCCTCCAACTGGACAGGGGGCTGCGGTAGCCCAGTGGTTAAGGCCTCATAGGACTCTTAAATTTAATTTTTTCGATTTTTTGAAAAAAATATATGTTAAAGCCTCAACGTTTCTGAGCATTTTGCTACCAAAATTTTGTTGATACTGTTAAAACTTCCGAAGTTATTGAGAAATAACTAGTAACACATAAGCAAAAACTTGCATCTGCCACGCCCACTTTTGACATCTGTCAGAACACATTCCAAACATTTTAATATTTCGCCGATTAGTTTTATTAAAAGAGCCCCACCTAATATCAGATTGATTTCGGGAGTAGCATAACTACAACTCAACTTTTGACTTCGTTTAATCTAAGCGGGATTGTTTGTTTACATTTCGATTTTGGATTAGCAAACTTTTTCATTTGTTATTGAAAGCTTTTGAACATGGATGTTCCATTGAAAAAAACTTCATACGGAAAGAGACCAAAGAAGAAAAGATTTCAAGGTAACATGTATCCAAAGAAATCTCTGTCTGAAAAAGGTATTATTTCTTTTGAAAATGTTTCGCCAAACAAAAGTTCATCTGTGAAAAAATTGCCAAGTGCACACAAGATTTCAGAAGCTTACGAAAATGTAGTTTCTGCCGAGTTTCAAGGTTATAGACAAATAGACATTAGTTTATTATTTTCCCAAATTGAAAAGTTACTTTGTTGCTCTGTGTGTTATGGCAAAATAAAAATGAGTGAAAAATCCACTGTAGGATTATTTTCCACATTTCAGTTCACATGCAGAAAATGTAGCATTGAAAAAAAACTTAATTCCTGTGAATTGATTGGTATAAAAAAAATATACCTGAAATCAACAGACGGTCTGTTTTGGCCATGCGCTATATATATAGGCCAAGGATTGTCTTCGCTCGAGACATTTTGTTCTCTTATGTGTTTGCCAAATCCAGTGTCTCAGAAAGCTTACGACAGAATAAATGCAAAGATAGCTGATATAAGTGAAGCGCTTGCAAATGCATCAATGAAGAAAGCTGCTGCTGAGGAAAAAATTATTGATGGCACCGTAAATTCTGTTGTAGTTAGCGGTGATGGGACCTGGAAGACCCGTGGGCATACTTCTCTTATTGGAGTCTGTGCATTGATTGGCGCTGACTGCGGGAAAGTTCTCGACATGGAAGTCATGTCCTCTTATTGCAAAGGATTTGACTCCTATAAAGGGCCAAAGTTTGGACCAAAATATAGTGCTTTTTTTGTCTAAACATCAAATTTTCTGCAGAAAAAATCATAGCGGATCTGCTGGAGGAATGGAAGTTTGCGGAATGCAGAAAATTTTTTTCCGATCAGAACAAAAACATGGATTAAAGTATCAGCGATACATAGGTGATGGTGACTCAAAGACATTTTTGTCTATTGCTGAAAAAAAAACCATATGGGGATAGTGTTCCCATTGAAAAAATAGAGTGTGTGGGCCATGTCCAAAAGCGAATGGGTAGCCGCTTGCGGAAGTTGAAAGCTTTATGGGGGAAAAAGAAGCTATCCGATGGGAAAACAATTGGTGGGAAAGGTCGCCTAACCGATGCTATTATAAGCAAATTGACGACTTTTTATGGCAATGCTATTCGTGCCAACTCCCATAATGTGAATGAGATGAGGCAAGCTGTCTGGGCTGTGTGGGCTCATACATCCAGCACAGATGATGAGCCGAAACATTGGTTTTGCCCAAAAGGCAAAAATAGCTGGTGTAAGTACAATGTTTCGGTTCACAACAATACAGTGAATGAATTTTCTCACAAGAACACCTTACCAAAAGCAGTTTCTGAAGTGATTAAACCTGTTTTTAAAGATTTATCACACTTGAAATTGTTAAGAAGGTGTTTAGGGGAAAACTCAAAATGCTAATGAGTCATTGAATTCACTGATTTGGAAGTATAGCCCGAAATTAATTGGATCAGGAATTAATGTCACAAAAATAGCTGCATTTATAGCTGCATGTGAATACAATGATGGAAGTAAGAACAGAATTGATCTGATGCATGCTTTGAATTTAAAAATAAATAAAACAAATGTTTTGAATTGTGTAAATATTGACAAAGTGCGCAAGTCAACGGCTAAGAGACAAGTTTCTAAAACCTCCTTTGAAGCTCGTAAAGCTAAAAAACTTAAAATACTCAAACAAATTGAGTAATGCAAGCTTGCAGAGGGCAATATTTATGCTGCTGGGACTTTTTAAAGCATACCGGTATGTTTAATTTTCTTTTTTGTTATTTTTTATCTTTAACTTCATTTTTCTCAAAATGAAAAATTTTGCTTCCGCGCAGAATTTTTCAAAAACTATTTATCATGTCAATATGAAACTTCATACACATGTTCAAAATAAGGCTTTTTATAACTTATACAAAAAATTTTAAACAAATTTATATATAATTTTTTTTATTTGTGTTTTAATTGAATTTTTCATAAAATTTTAAAATTTTCTTCATAATTGTATTTTAAAAATTTTTTTGTTCTCTAAATGCTTTAAAAGTGTGTATAAGTTCAAAAAGGAACATTTTTATATCAAATAAAATTAATTTTGTGAATTTTGATCAATTCTGTTCTTCAGATTTCTGCGCGGTGTAAAATGCTAATTTTCATATTTTTGAAAAATATACCAAATTTTATTTCTTAATAACTTTTTAATTTTTCTCAAATTTTCAGAAAATTTGAGAAATAATGTAAATATATATGATTATCATGTGGTAAAAATTTCAAAATATTGTTTTGTTTTATTGCTAAGTTACATTGGTTTGAAGAAGGATGTTTTCTTCGAGTGCATGGATATCTGTTAAGGGTCCTATGACCCCTTAAGGTATCCAACCATGGCAGTCATGTCATGTGAGTTCGATCCCAGTACCACTAAAGATCCGCCGTGTAGGGCAGCGATGCACGTTAAATCTGTCGAGAGCTGAAACTTCCTCCCGTTGGTGTGGTGTGGTAGTTAGGAGAGGGGGGTGCCAGCTCAGGTGTCGTCCACGTCACTTGACCATGGTTCAAAATTACGTGGTCCGTCGCCAAAAGCCCTCGTGTAGCTGAACAGTGCGACGTTAATATTAACTCACTCCCTCACTCCAATTGTACAGCACGGATTTTTCCACCCTACTAGAGAGGCTTCGAAAACGGACCACACTGAATTTTTCCTAAGGCCGGGGACTCACCAAAAATGAACCAAACAGATTTTCCCCCTTCAAGTAATGTGTTCAAAACCGGTAAGGTGGTATTTTTCCGAATTCTTTTCCCCCTTTAAAGGTTTACGATCTTGAAAGATAATTAGAGACGGTCGGGGAGACGCAATGGGCATTGAGGGGAACTTTTATGGCTCACGGGGAGACCGGTTCCTGTGGCAATCGTAAAATCTTCAACCTAAAGTGTACACAAATAGCGAGTCAACGAGTTGAGAATTCTCATTTTTTCCTTTACCTTAAAATTCTCAAATGGAATTAAGTTTTTATAATGTATGTCTAAGTTTTTAAAAAAATATCTGTAGTATTTAAATTCAAATTATATATTAAAACATTGAGGATAATTTACTGTTTCATTTTTCTTATTTTAATCAATACTTTCAGGGATTTTTTTAAATGATTATTTTGTTATGTGTCAAAAAAAAAGGTTCAAAATTTAAAATCTTTTAAAATTTTGGACACTTCTAAACCTGAATAATTTTTAACCTTCTGTATTACATTATTTGCAAAAAATTTATATGTATTGTTAAAAAAACCCTATTTAAATCTTTTAGTTTTTCATAATTTTAAAGTCAAATATTCAGGGCATCTTACATAGAATCCCTTGTTTGGTATTGTTCAGATAACAAATTATATTTGAATTTTGAATGTCTGAACATTAATTTCATTCAAAGAGAACTTTAACTTCAAGAGTTTATATTTTTTAACTTGAATCTTCAAATAAAGAGTATTTAAAAGCATCTGGACAAATTTACAGTTAACATTTGCGCATATAAATAAATATAAAGATCCTTTTTAAACTCAAGTTAAAAAAATATATATTTATGCATAATCGCTCATCATTCATGTTCCATTAGTGGTTGACTGAAGAAAAGGTTATTAAAATTTGGACATTTTTATAATCTTAACCATGCAAAACTAGGAATTTTGTATTAGCTCCACTAAAATTCTGCATTGGAATTTCGAAAAAGATATTTATGCGTGTCTCACATACTCAGTTGAAAAACATATATTTACCATAAATACTAATAATTCTTTGGATATTTAAAATTATCATTAGATCAATTTTTTAATATATATATATATATTCGACTTCTAATATTTTTTCAAGTATTCCTTAAATTTCATATAATTTAATTAAGTGAGGGGATATTAAAGTCGCACTCTCTCTCTTGTCTACTCAACTACTTGAGGGCTTTTGGCGACGGACCTGTGGCTGGGGTATCAGGTGGTCAAGGTATCGAATCATGGTTGGCATGTCTCGAGTTCGAGCCCAGTGCCACAAAAGAACCGCCGTGTAGGGCAGCGATGCACGTTAAATCTATCTAGAGCTAAAATGTCCTCTCGTTGGTGTGGTGTGGTAGTTAGGAGAGGGGGGTGCCAGCTCAGGTGTCGCCCTCGTCATTTGACCATTTTTCAAAATTACGAGGTCCATCACTAAAAGCCCTCGTGTAGCTGAACAGTGCGACGTTAATATTCACTCACTTGGCGACGGACCTCGTAATTTTAAACCATGGTCAAGTGACGAGGATGACGCTTGAGCATCGCTCCCTTACACGGCGGATCATCAGTGATGCTGGGGTCGAACTCATGACACGTCAGCTACGAGTCCGTTACTTTGACCATTAGGCTACATTGACCATTAGGCTACCATTACTACATTCAGGACCTCCTGCGGCTTTAACAGGGGAAGGCATTAAACTGCCGTGTAGTTTTGAAGCAGTTCGCGAAATTTATCGAAACATTTTTGGCTTAGCTAGCTTTGAAAAAGTAGACCGCTTTCGAAGTGAAATTCAATTAGCGGGTTATCCAGTCAGAGGGATAAGGTATTCGACTACGTTCGGAATCATGCTTTTGAAAAATCGCATAAATGGATAACTTTCATAATATTTAGTATTACTTAGATTAGAATATATGTATAAAATTGTTTTAAGGACATTTTGATAAAATTTTTTTTATTTAAATACTATATTTTGGCAAAAAATTAAATTAGAATAACCTTTTTTTTTCTCTAAATGTACTCTATTTATAAAAAACTGCTTCTAAAATAATAATATTTTGCTTATATAAAGCAAAGACTTCTCCAGAGAGTCTAAACTAACATTTTTGAAAAATTCACATTATTTTTAGAGTTACATCCAATTGAAATAATTATCTGCGTTTTTTACTTAAAATTTCTCCCCTCGGTTGTCGTAAAACATGCATAAACCCACTTCTAAGTTATATATTTCAGAAATTCTAGTTGAGCCTTTGTACAGAGGTCTGATCTATGTATAGGCAAAACATTATTATAATAGAAGCATTTTTCAAAAAAAGGAGAATATTTTGAAAATTGGACATTCTGCGTTCATTTTTTGTCAAAATATTGTACTTAAATAATTTTTTCTTGTAATAATATTCTTAAAACAATTTTGGATACATTTTCTAATTAAGTGACACTAAGTAGCATAAATATTATCTATTTATAAACTTTTGCAAAATCATGGTTCCAAACATAGTCGGATTCCTTAAATCTATTTTAATGGAAGTATTCTCACACACACACATAATAATTTGTTCTTTCAAATTGGTCTGGGACTGGAATTTTTTCCACATTGCAAAGACACCTAGTTCATTCCTTGGGAGCTGGTATCACTTTTTAGTTTGGCGCATATGGGTGCAGATACCAATTGCTGCAATGCAATTTTGATGACCGACATCCTCCTCAGACGGAGGCATCTGAGCTCTGGTGATAAGAAATTGCTCTAGGAATTCAATTTTGCCGAGATTTCCTAAGCCAAACAGGCACTCAAGGAAGCTTTAACATGCCACAAATTCATACGACAATTACACTAATGATTTTCTGCATCATAAAAAAAACCATCGACTTGGTCCGGGGACCACAAACATGGCAGTACAAGGAAAGTACCTTACCACCTTCGCCACCTATCCGGCAAAAAACTGATGCTTCGAACGCAACTGAAACCGACAACAATCAAGTGTTTTACTACTGGAACTTACAATATATTGCGTAAAGTTCAGTATATGACACTTTGCATTCTGTTTTTATTGACCATTTTGTAAGTATATGGCTGAAAAATTTAATTGTGAATATAAATACACCCAACTCTTTGTTAACTCGGTATTTACGTTTCTTAGAAAACAGTGTAAAAAATCACGTAAAACTACACGCGGATTATGGTAAGTTTGGTTTTTCGTTCGGCAATTTAAAAAAAAAGTGTTAAGATGAAAAATCCAAATATTTTCAGAACAAAACTGTGCAAAGAAAGTTATGATGAAGAATATGTTATATATTTAAAAAAGAAAAAAAAACTAAAATTAGTCTCTCTCTTTCTCTCACTATATATGTATACATATAGTGGAAGTTCATGTATATAAAGATGATACACGTTATAGAAATCCAAACTGAATTAAGGAATAAAACGACTAACTCTCTCTCTCTCGCAACTTCTCATCACTACTTGATAAAAAACGTGCATGATTATTACGAACTGAATCAAAAATGCTATCATCATTAGATGTATCAGGTATATCTAACACAACTGCCATCTTTGATTCAAATGGAGACTTTCATTCATAATTGATGGCTTTTGTAGTTTTTTTCCCCTTCAAAAGTTTCTTATACCAGGGACTTTTTTAAGTAAGATCCGTTTGTTAAAAAAAAAGAAAAAACGACAGTAGGATTGTACATACTTTTGCCTACTTTTGTACATAGTTTTCGAGTTTATTGACGAATTTGTCATACCTTAGAATTAAGTTTTGAAAACCCTCTTCAAAGAAGTCTGCCGCTTGGTTGGACAACTATGAGTTCACGGCCGCTTTCAGTTATTCGTTGTCACTGAAATGCTTCCCGCCAAGACTGTGTTTGAGGTATCGGAAAAAGAGAGAATCACTCGGATCAAGGTCGGGGCGGTATGGTGCAGAGTCCAAAACCTCCTAGCCAAAAGATTCAATTAACTCCTGATTGATTCGAGAAGTGTGAGGCCTTGCGTTATCGTGGAGGAGCAAAACACCTTTTGACAGCATGCCGTGTCGTTCATTTTACAATGCGCTTCGGAGCTTCCGTAGAGTTGAGCAGTCGGCACCTAAGTTGATCATTGTACCTTGCGGAATAATTCCAATAGATAAACACAGCACCGATCCCAAAGCACTCTTACCATAATCTTGGGCGCTGACAGCGTTTGTTTTGCTTTGACCTTGACAGTAAAGAATGTGTGTTGTCATTCCATAGACTGTTGCTTTGATTCCGTGATGATATGGGATACCCAGTAATTATTCGACTCGGCATGTTCTTCCCTTCTTTCCTCGTAACGAAATAAAAAGTCCAATGAAATGGCAAATTTCTTCTCTTTGTGCTCCACTGTGAGTAGTCTCGGTACTCACCGAGAACAAAATTTCTTAAAGTTGAGGTCTTCAGCCAGTCATAATTTTGTACACATCCGATCGAGAAATTTCGAAAAATTCCAATGAAAGAGTGATTATCGTGAATCTATTTCACGATTTTTTTTTATCTGTTTGAATCAAATCGTCAGTGATTACAGAGGGCCGGCCTGTACGTTCTTCGTCATTGGCCCGTTTGTTCGCCCATTTTTAAGCGTTCTGACTCATTTTCGAACTTTGATGTCACTCATTGCTTCTGTGCCATAAACTTATGTTATCTGGCGATGAATGTCTGCAGCCTATATGTTTCTTGCAGTCAAAAAACGGAAAACATACCGTATCTCACACTTGGCGGGCGCAATCATCTTAAACATTTTAAACACTCACAGCGAATCTTTCACAACTTCTACAGAACTAGAAATGTTGCATGTATGTTCGCAAAGGATGCTGGTATGTAACGCAGGGACTCGTTGCGGCACAGGCGGAACTAGAAAAATATACGCGCGAACGGACTTTAATTTAAAAATGGCACGCGCATAATTCCTGTGATATCTTGCAGCACGAAACTTGAAACTACGTTAAAATTTTACTGCATGTTCTGAGTTAGGATCATGATTATAAAGACGACGTTTCATACTTGTAAGTAATTTCAAGCCCTCGCGAATTAAATGAACTGTTAAAAACTAAACTTCACTTTTTTAAATTGAACTGTAGTTTCAGAATTCAATCCCGACCAAATTCACACCAATGCCTTTGGGTCTCACTGATCTTCAGGTACTCGGATCTTGGCACCACTGAAACCACGATCTCTACAATGTTAAAAATAATTCTTAACACAGATTATACAGAAAAGTTCACCATCGAATAAAAAAAAATAATTTGAACATCAACTTTAAGAACTTTATTGAAGTTATTTATTCCATCTTCTGAACGAACCGAATCTTTTAACACAAAATACTCTAAAACTGAATAATGAAATGTGGGTTCAAGTTCAAGTACAACAAAATAAATATAAATAGAATATAAGTTCCAGGTATTCCTCCTAACTCAAGAATACAAATATAACAAGCCCTGAAATAAGACCAAGGGCCTCACACATGCGGAAGCATAAACCGTATGCCTTCTATAATTACGCTGTCAATATTATAATTAAAAAAATATAAGGGATTCACGTTAGAAATAAAAAACGTCTAAAAAGTATGTTAGTATAAAAAGTGTTATTTCCCCATCAAGTAAAAAAAAGAATTGGGTGCATTAGAATTTTTTTACTTTTTTTTAAATTTAAATTTGAATAATTGCTTTTTTTTAAAAAAAAGTATTAATGACAATGAATTTTTTATAATACAAATTATGGCATACTTTTAAACTTAAAAGACATTTCTCACTCATATGAATTAATAGAAATTTTAAACTTATTTTTCTTATTATTTAAAAAAATTATTATTTTTTTTAAAATTTTTATTTTAAACTTATTTTTTATCCAAGAACAGAATGTTATGTAAAAAGGATTTAAAACGAATAAATATCTTTTGTTTCAAGCATAAAGCAATTTTCTACATTTAAAACAGTCTTCATGTTTAGTAGTATCCAATTTTAGCTTTAGTTGATATATAAGAGTTTATATCATAAATTTCAGTAAATATCTCTCTAAAAAATATAACAAATTAAAATGTACATATATATGTAATGATATAATTCAAAATCTTAATACACTAAGCTATTATATTTTAAAAAATAATTAAATTATAGCATCTTAAAATTGTAACAAATAAATCAAAAATTATTAATACATCGCTATGTAGTTGTAGTTCTAACTTTATTTTATGGATCTGAATTTTGAATTTCAGCTTTAACAACTCCATGCAAAGTATTTTATTATTCTTGTGTTGAGTGTCAAGCTTGAGTGTGAAAATTCCAAGACTTACAAAATCAAAGTTTGGAACGATTCCAAGTGAAACATATTAAAATTATGATTTATTGCATGGAGGAAAATAAAAAATAAAATAAATTTCGATTACATAGAGAACTTCACATCTTGCATCACATGCTGAGGGTTTATAAATTTGTTTATCAATTGCAAATATTTCATGAAGAGATTAACTTAAATTATTTTGAAAATATGGTGGATTTAACATTTTTTTTTCTTTTTGAAGAAGAAATGTTGTCAACACTTGATTTTCTTACAACTAGTTTTATAATTTGGCAAATAGCCAAATTTCAAAATCTTTCTCAATTGTTTTTTTAATCAACATTTTCTTATTTTTTTTACTCAAATATATATATATATATATATATATATATATATATATATATATATATATATATATAAACCCTTAGAAATTCTTTGTAGAATAGTACTGTGATTCTGCGGTAATACTCTTAGCTCTCGTACGTAATCAAACGATCAGAAAACTACACGTATGCAAATTTAAGAGAATTAACAAATTACGCGTGTATTATTCAAAATCTATCGAACTGTATGCATTTAATATGTCATTTAATAACTGTACAGATATTCAGCATTGAATACGTAAGCTGCTTTGCAGATCCGTGACTGTGGTAAGTACACAAGCCAAAGACGATTGTTGGCATTTCTTGTGTTGGTACTATTCTTGTATGCCAACCATCGTGTTTTATTTTTCGAAATTTGGGTAAATTATATAAGCTATCAGAGATAAATTGAGAAGCTATTAATGTGCAGACCACTGATTGAGATAAAAAATGGTTGGTGGATTCCAGGTATGCTGAATAGAAAATGTAGCATCTCTTGTCACCTATAATTGGTAAACGCAGTTTCAGGGCACTAAATGTATGGTCAGCACAGAATATAGGAGATAGTGTTTGGCAGAATAAAAACATGCACGTTAAACCAGTCTCCATAGAAGCACTGTGCTTTTCAAACAGTTGTTCAGATTACTGCATGAAATGCTCTTTATTATAAATCACATAGACAGGATATCTTACAATCTTCTGTTTCAGTTTTCTAGGGCGTATCGTGTCCAGGTTTCCTGTTATTAGATGACAACTCTCGTCCACATACAACTCAAACGGTCGAAGGTTACTCGGAAAGTGAATGTATAATTCGCATAAATTGACCAGCCAAATCTCTTGAACTTAATCCTATAAAACATGTTTGGGATGTTTGGCATCCTTTTTTGATAAAAATCCCGCTGCTTAAAAACTATTTACAGCAGTATTGGGACTCCTCATCTGCCCTATCAAGTACTTGTGACGCCATATTTTGCGACCAGCTGTGAGAGGAGGTCACATTTCATACCGTGGACTCTTCAATTTATTATCACTACGTGGAACTTGGACATCGCTGCACTATGAGCTTTACTGATAATTATGCATACATTGAATGACTTGAACATTTCTTTCTCTTTAATAAATGAATAATTATACCAAATTTCATTTAAATCGGTTCATAAGTTTTTCAGAAATTCGGCATATGCCCCAATTGTGTTATGTTGAGGAACTGAAAATATAATTTAAAAACACACAGTTTCTAATTTATAAATGATCTAGTTAAAGTTGAGTTAACCATTGCTTTTAAAAATCTGATTAATTTCCAAAAACTTTTAAAAAACTATTTATATTTTTAAACGTCTAAAAATGCAAATCTTACCAGGATTTCAAATGTCTTCACCTAAAATTTATTAAATTACTTTTTAAAACTAATTTAGAGAACGGATTATCTATTGTCATTAACTAACAATGTTTCAGGAAAAAAAAGAGTTTTAGATATTTTCGCAACTTTTAAACATCTCTTTTTGAACATTTCCACAAATTGAAGTGATATAAGCTTATCTCTCTCGATGCACATTTGAAATCATATTAATTTTCAAAATAAATAATTAAGGACCTACACTGAAAACTGAATAACATTACATTATGATTTGAATAGCAAAAATTTAAATAACAACTTTTTAAACACTTTTTTACTTGGTTTATTTTATCAAATCTTGGAAAAATAAACCCAGAATCAGGATATGGAGTATACAAACGACGATATAAGTGGGATTTAAAAAGTTAGTTGCTAGTTATATATATATATATATATATATATATATATATATATATATATATATATATATATATATATATATATATATATATATATGATCCACTGTAATTTCAAGTTTTTATGAGTTTCATTCAGAAAGAAAAAATAGTAGTAAATTTTTTTTTGTATACTTCGCGATGTTTTATCTCTTGAGGCTCAAAGCTTAATTGTTGCCATTTTTTATGATTAAAAAACACTCAAAAACAAAGAAAAAAAGAACAGCATATTCAATTACAAAGTCACGAAACTGAAATAATTTTTATAAAGATAAGACAACAAATTAAAAGCTCTTATATTCTGGTATTAAGTTAACAACCAGTAATTATTACATTTCAAAAACACTAAAATTTATCTCATCGTTGCAATCAAAGCTGGGAATCTCGCTCTCTTCTATCAGAAAATTGAACCCAATCATTTCTAAAATATTCCATCGCGTAAAAGTGAAGGAAAAAATGCAACGAATATGTCAATGTACTTTCTCCCTGTTTCAGTTGCACAGAGCACCATACTCCTCTTAAAGGACACATTTCGAGCGAATAATGATCTAGTCATTACAGCAAAACGACGTTTAGCGCCACACGCTCAAATTTAGGAGCAGCCATATTTTTTCGGCGCCACTCTTTCGTTGTATCGATTGCTGGAAGGTTCTCTTTAAAATTTGGCACCGATAAATTTTCAAGCTCTGACTGCCATTCTCGCTAATGGCCGATCACATTCAGATAGGAGGCTGGTCTTAAGCACTAAATGTCTGAATTTTACTGCCCAAAGAATGTGATGTGGCTTTTTTTTCGTTGTGAAGGTAGAAGAAAATGATACTTCTTCAAAAAAGATGCAAAGTTGATAGTAGTAGTCAACCTGTTTCAATAATATGTGAAATCAAATTATAATTAAAATACCAATCCAAGAAAATGGAAACATTGACATGAATGTAAATATTTTAATATACAATGCAGACACTTGCTTCTAATCGAAGCAATTTATAACAACATATATTTTTTTGTTTAATTGAGTGTCGATAGTAAATTTTTAAATATTTTTGATTACACATTTAATGAAACAGCTCAGATAATGTAATAAGTGAAAAAGGAAATGTGTTATATACCGAAAGGGAATCACATATTTAAAATAAATTTATTGTTTTGAGTAAGTAGCTAAAATAAATGCTGGCTTGGTAAATATTAATCAATGTTTCTTCATTTTTTGAATTCCTTACATTCCAAACTATTTTCGAAAATTTTGCAAAACCTTTTAAATTTGGCTAGAATTTACCATTTGTGAAGATTTTTTAGTAAGTTGATATAGTTAACAATGGGTACGTAAATATAAACTGCATAAATTGAATATATTACATTTCTTCAAGTTATTTACGTTTCTTGTGCCATATATAAAAGTAAGCATCATATCAAGTAAATTAGCGGTCGCCAAACTTTTTGACTTCTTGGACCAATAAACTCATAACTTAAATCCCACAGATCAATAATGGGATTTTTTAAGCGTTAAATATATTTACATATAAACAAATTATGATCTAAGAACACAATCAATACATCGTAAAACCTAACAACTTTATGAGTGAGTATATTCTACATTTTTCTGGGAACCAGTGAAATTTCCTCACAGATCATTAGTGATCCATAGAGCACCACTTTGTTGACCTCTGATTTAAATCATATATAAGAAAGGGAGTTTTTAAAGATCAATTTTAGGTGCGTTATAGGTATGCTTTTATAAATTTTTTGTGGTGTTATTTTTATGAACCTTGAGGATATCCATTTCATTTCAACTAATTTAATCTGAAATGTATTTTGAGAAAAAACGTTGCAACTAGTATTCCGAAACTAACATTATATGCTCAAAATATAAATATTTAAATAATTTTTGGACGTAAATGTATAAATATATATATATTAAAAAGCAATTCTTTAATTTGATGCTATTATTGTAATGTAAGTCCTTATTTAAGTACCAAGTTGGAATTTGGATTGCACAATTTTTCCTTTTTCTTTTGGCGATGTAAATATTAAAATAGCGCAACCGTTGATTTTTTTGATTGATTATAATTCTAAGTATATAATACGTAAAATTTAATTAAGTATTTGTTATTAAAGATTAATTTTATTAATTAATGCTAATTAGTTATTCAATAATAAATTTTTTACTGTGTTTTGTTCCCGAAAATTGATAAAATCAAAAGGAGCAAAATACAAGAATGGTGAACTTTTGACACCAGGCCTCCCTCTTGAAAAATTTATGTGTGCGATACTGCTGTAACACACAATTATTGAGAGAAAAGTAGTTAAAATTTATTATGACATATTCTGTAATAGTGATATTTTTATTAATTTTGTCTGCACAAAAAATCTTAAAAACCAGTATTCATATATACATTATTCAATTGCATTTTTAATTTTAAAAAAATTGAGGTTTCGAATTATGAAATTATATACAACATTGAGGATACATTGCATACTCACGAAAGAAGTCAACGCTTAGAAGTCAACATAAACCTAAACAAAATATTAAAATTGTTTTTGGGTATTTCATAAATATATGTTACCAAGATGCAATCAAAAAAATTAATCAGTTGCTTTGATTGATGATGAATTTGTAAGTATAAATTTTAGAGTAGTCATCTGAATGAACATTTGTGCGTTTGTTAAATAAGCGTCTGTAGCAGTGTAAATATATTGACTTTGAAAGCAAATACTCTTAGATATTGCAATTAGAAAACTTCGAATGTATATTTGACATTAGAATGATATATTATGTATTAAATATTTTATAAATATGTATATTGAATAATATTAATATTTTACACTGAGCACATACTTTCTCTGAATAACATATTTTTTTAACTGCTGAGGTTTGAATGTAATTTATAATATATTTAAGATTAGACAGCGCGACCATCTAACGGGACGGATGTTCTAGTGTTAAGGCAAACTTTTAATACGTGTTTTAATGTTTCTGTAATTGTCAGGAGCAACTCTGTAACGTCAAGTTAGAGAGTGAGCATCGCACATATCAATTAATGTATTAACATCGCACTATAAGGCTACACGAGGTCTATGGCGCGTAGTACCTCGTAATTTTGAACCATAGCTAAGTGACGAGTTCGATACCTGAGCTGGCACCATCTCTCCTAATTTCCACATCACACCAACAGAAGGACGTTTGAACTATGGTACAGAGGCTACTCTACACGGTGGGTATTCAGAGATACCAGGCTCGAACTCATAGCACACCAGCCACGACTCCATGACCTTGACCACTAAGCTACTGCGGATGATGTATCTTTTTCGATAGTGCTTTGCTTTACATTGCATTCTACATCATGTGCCCTCGGGTCTACATAATGTGCTCAAAAACTAAGTTCTTTCTTGTGATTTTTTGTTATCTGAAGAGAGTAAAGCTTTATACCAAATTTATTGTATAAGTGTTGTTCAAGATCTCCGATCACAATTTTTTAAGTTATTATTCTTTTACAGAAAAACATTTGACGCCATTCATTTTTTTTCACACGCACGTCGGTTCTTTACCAAAAACCTACACTTCATCAAGCAAGGAACAAAATCGCACATGTGATTCAGCATCACTTCTTACAAACAGCAAAATAAGCATATCTAAGTTTATTTACATTAAGCTCGAAATACTATTTTCCATTTCTTTTTAACACAGCTTTCACAAGCTGTGGAACATTGAGCAAATTTATTTTGTAATCGTGTTAGAGTTTTGTAAAACTATCACAGTTTTACTGTGTATTTTACTAAACTTTTCTAGAAAAAGGTAAACAAAACCCATCCACTTCGTTATTTCAAAATATACAGTAAAAAGGCTAATTTAATTTACTTATTACCATGTAGATTCATCCACAGTTTTTAAAAATGTAATGTATATTATATTATGTGAACATAACACACATTGAAATATCTGCCCAACAAACCTGCTTCCTTGTGTGAGCGTTCAGTTTTCTCAAAGTAGTTTTACCACTAAAATTTCCTTGCATGAAACAGTTTCTAAAATTAATCACTTATTAATAGAGACATTTTAATTCATTATGTAAGTATGTATATTCTATTCGCATGTTGTTATATATCAAGATTGAAAAGTTTTAATAAATCAATTCAAATGGTGATGGTCTATTCACAAGTGAATTCTTTACTTGAGTTGAGATTGTGGAATATAAATGGTATAATGCTATATATAAATGGTATAATGCTATATATATATATATATATATATATATATATATATATATATATTTGAGAAAGCAAATAAAAAACAATGTTTTTTCTTAGTGTTAGTACAATAAAAACACATTTGAAGATTATTCTTTCAGTTTAATAGCATTTTATTTTAATATAATTATATGGCTGGTGATTATATAAATTTTTCCATTTCTACGAAGCACAGAAATAAATACTTATCCTTTTTGTGTGGTAATGCTATAAAATATTTTTATTTTAATAGAACAATATGGATTGTGCTTAACTTAAATAGTAATCAATTCCGAAATTTTAATAAAGAAGAACCTAGTTTTTATATTCATTTTCTTTTATTGAAACATCATACTTTATTTTTTCTTTAACTCAGAAACTTCGAAGAACTGAATATTCTTATTTACATATCTCCATAAGAAATTGAAAGAATCTAAGAATAATTTGACAAATTTATCTACTTAAATGCATTGTGCGTGTATTTTGGTTTATCGAGATAAGTAAAGGATAAAAAGGGATAAGAATTTTAAGACGTAAAAATTTTTAGTAGATATTGGGGATTTTTCGCACGACAAACAAAGAAAAATTTGAAATTCCAAGTAGCCTGTGCCCTGTCAGTTTTTGTGGAGCAGAGATATTGAATAATTCATGATAAATTATGTCGTCTAATATTTATGTAAAATTTTTTTAACTTAAATGCTTCTCTCTGCTGAATTTTACAAGGGTACGGAACTTTTAATTTCTGTCAGATTTGGTATTTTCAAGCATTTGATTACTTCCTCATTCTTTTAAATGACAGTTATTAAATTAATGGCTTCAGTTTTCTATTTTTAGATAAGAAAGAGATAAAAGTTTTTTCATCGACTCATTTTTAGGAGCTATGTAATGTTAAATACTTTATTCATTTTTTATTTCAAATAATGTTTGCCTATTTAATCTCCAAATATTTCCGCAAAAAAAAATTTAATAAACTTTTTATATAGTTTATCGTGTAAAAATGATTTATACATGTTTCTTAAAAAATATAACGTATTGGCATTAATTTGTTTCGTAGGGAATAATTAAAAGTATGTATTAGCAATGTATGTACGCATTATTTCAAATTGCACAATTTATAAAAACCAATTAAAGTACAGAAAAATAAAAACAACTTTGGTTCAGTCCTAGGAGAGCCCACACCCTTGGCGCAAATTACTTGGTTGGCGATAATTGCGCCATCTTGGTAACTCTACTGTGATACACTAGATATGGTAAATCTAACTATTTCTGGAACTTTCGTATTTTGTCGGCGGGCATTTCGAATTTCATCATTTCGTTGTTGGGTACTGGGCTGGAAGTATGGCTGAGTGTATGAGTGAATATATCTAGGAATTTTTTACTTTGTTGAATGCGAAAGTTAAGAAAGAATTGTTTGAATGGTGCATGAAGGAAGGAAGGATTAATTACTTCGAATAATGAATGTTTCCTAAATATATTGATCAGTTGGGGTTATACGATCGAAAGAGTGCTGTTTTGGATGGATTTGAATGGATCTGTCGAATGGGTATGTTCGGCCATTACCTAGCAGAATATATATCGTGGCAATCCGACGGTCATTTGCTTAGCAATGAGGCCTTCAAGGTTTTTTTATAAATCTGCTGTTACGCTGTACCCTCCACTCGGAAAAGATCAGCTGCAAGATAGTAAGCGTTGTTCTTTTTAAATATTTATCTTAAATATATTTGATTAATTTCTGTATTGTTTGGATATATTTTCATTACACATCCACCTTCTCCTACTATATTCCCTAGATGCCATCTCGTTCTGTCTTGGCTCTTTTTTCGGTTTATCGCGAAGGGTGTGGGCTCTCCTAGGATTTTAACACAATTTTTTCTCTGGAAGAAGAAATAAAGCAATGAATTCACATTTTATTGTCCGATCAATTTGTGTATGTTTGTTTGTGTCAAATGGCTGCATTTTGGTAGCCAAACATTGCAAGCCCTAGAGAGTGAAAGGTATTTTATTGGTGGCACCATCTATGGGCGGTTTCCGCTACCAATTAAGGACGTTTGAATTTTCTGCCTCAGAGCCACCGACTCGACTCAATTAATATTGCGAATCCAGCAAACGTGACACATGGCACATTAATGGTTTCAATTAACTGTGCTTCTGCTTCATTGATGATAGTTTCCAAATTCATGTCCAATATTAACAAGGTATTACGTTCAATGTGGCAAAATAAATATTTGCCCACTGACCTCAAATGGGGGTCATTACACCACTTGATAAAAGCGCGTCATGATTTAGAACTCCACCTGGCTTAGGCCAGAGGTCAATACTAGTCAACATCATTTTCAGTATGACATCCATATGATGCAGCGGACAGTACAATTATTTCAGGATATACCCATTGTCAATTACTAGCAGAATAACTGTTGTTTCCCTGCTCAAAAATATCTACAGTGTTTTCACCCATCAAACACGCTTAAAAGGTGATTGGTTGTAGTCAAGTTTAATGTATACCGTGGAAAGTGGCCGAGAAAAAGGTCGTTTATCCCTTTGTTTCATGCAGTACTGTTGCTAGTACCACTGCAAGCGATGGACTACGTATACTACCCACCTGATGTTATATTTGTTATTGTATGCGTTGAAATAAGCATGATTTACGCTTAGAAGCTGTCTCTTCTAACTTGTCGGTGCATTTATGATATATTTTCACCACTGTAGTGTACCTATATAGGGTGTATGCAATTAAAAGCAACTGAAATACATATTCAGATTTTAGTACTTTATTCTTTATTACTGAAATAATCTTATATATTACTTGGAAATATTATTTTTCTTAGTTAAATATTTCGCTATAAAATGTTATACCGAAACCCTTTAAATGCATGAATGCGCTTTCTAGAACCCCCAGAAATCTCAGTTTTCCTTGAATACTGTCCTAGACGTTAAGACTCACATTTCCTTTTAATGTTTACAAATGTACACGTTCATTCGTGTATCGTTTTGCGTTATACAGTTTATATAACTATTTTTGTCCTTTACTTTTTTTTTCTTGCCATCAGGGCATCGTCGTTGGATTTCAATGAACGTGTTACCGAATGAGAATATTTGCTGAAAATCGATAAATACGACAGTGACCCTCATACGGATTTATATTTATGATGAAGAAGATGAAGAAATGGAATAAAATTGGTAAATACAGCCGTATAAGACGCGTGGAAAACAATTTTGATCTAAGGAAAATTTCGAACAATCTCACAAAAATATGTAATTTTAATTCTAGTTTTAATATTTTTTTTTCAAATTTTATACACCTTAGTACGCCATATATCCACATGTGGTTACGCTGGGATTTTTTCCTATACACAGCATGTGTCCACCAATGTTAATATGGTAATCAAGGGGCTAAGTTTCTATGAATATCACGTTAAAAATAAAAACAATTTTAACTCTATATTTCATGTCATTATCTAAAATATTTAGCTAATCTTTTAAGACAGTAAAATGAAATTTGTATCTTATTTTTGTCTTAGCGATAGTTAAGTGTTTTTACAAATATTCTTCAAAAAACGAATATGACAAATTCCCAAATAACACAAGGAAAGAGTAAACTAATGCTATCGAATTAGGAAATATGAGTTTACGTAGTATAAATATTTGAATTTACTTTTTGTTTATAATGTAAAATCCTGAGAATAAAAATCTATGATGATTCCTTTGAAAAATAATTATGAAATTTGTATTGCATCGCTGTAGATACAGTGACAATTTCATGGTTGGGGGCTTAAGAATTGTAATCAATTTTATGAATTGTGTAAATTATCTCTATCAAATTCATCAGCTACGAAAAGTTTTTTAGAACAATTACATTTGTTTCGTTATTTTAAAATGCTACGTAATTTTGTTAAAATTTTTGCTGATGCAGGATCAGTCATACATGCATAAAGTGCTGAATGATATAAAAGAACACGCAAATCAGAGAAATAAGTAGTTTCCCTGCAAAAGTTTGTTTAAGAATAAAAAGTGTTAGATATACCTAATTATTTTGATTTTAGCAAGATTTTATTGTTTTACTTACTAATTATTTATAATTCATGTTACAGTAGCATATATTCCTTTTTTTGTTTTGTATCTTAGTTTTATATATCCACATGAAATAATCTTTTTGTACATTAGGAATTTGGATTTATCAATCTATGTAAACTTCCCTCTAACCTAAAGTACCTCTTTATTCCACTTATTTTTGTAACAGAAAAATGCTTCCTTTTTTTATGTATGTAACAAAATCTCACTCGCTTTATACTTTTAATTATTACAAGCATTATTTTAGTCTGGGAAATTTTTCTCAATCAAGCGAATATGACGGTTACTTATCTTTGGTGCGGTTGCTATATTGATGCTAAACTTTAAAGTAAAAAGTATTCGGAATAGTTCCTTAAATATATACACTGTATACATTAACTGCTAAATTTTATCAAAATTTCTTACGACTTATATAAACAACACTCACACACACACAGCAATTTATTTCATTATACCACCTGAAAGTAAATTAATTTTTAATATGAACATTTTCACGTCAGTTTTTTTTCCTCCAAAATGACGAAAATGATTGAACAAAGTAGCAGGCATTAAATTTTTTCCGCAGTAGACTTTTAACTGCAAACTCCCTTTAAAACTTTTTAAACACAATTTAAAAACTTTATTGATATATATATATATATATATATATATATATAGTCAATGTCACTAATGTCGATTGTTTTATTTGATTGTCATGACGTTGTGTATTATAAAATTCTACTAATTGGCAAGATGTTCAATGAAATTAATAATTAAGTGTTCTTAATTTTTTTAAAGAAGTAATTCGTCCAAAACAACCGGAATTGCAATGAAGTAAATCCTGGTTTTGAGTCACGATAATGCATCTCTTCACAAAGTCATTATTTATCGGTGTTTTCATGGCAAAGTATTCTCTAAATACGGCTCTCTACAAGCAATTATTCATCTCGTACGGTACACAATGCATTTTTCTTATTTTCATGACTTAAAATGTAAATTGTGTATCTTAATTTTAAGAAAAAATTAATTTATTCTTAAATTCTTAATTTTGAAAAAATTCTTAATTTTGAAAATCAGAAAAAAAAAAATGCGCAGAAGAGTGTATTGAATTCAAAGGATAGTACTTCTAAGCCAACTGATCTCCAACAAATTGATCTATTTTTATGATATAAAAGTACTTTTTTTATGCGCAGCAGTACTGTCTATTGTTAATTAAAATTAAAATAATATATCTGTCTCTATCTCTCATTGTTCCTTTTAAATTTATATCACATTACCATACACATGCAAGTATAGGGTGTTTTTTTAGAGGTATAGAACTTCAAATTGCAATAAAACAACGATGTATTATTCGATTAAAATGAATTTTTTTTATTCGAAAGATAATCTTGTGGCATTACATTTTAAATATGATCAAGCAAGGCGTAGATTCGTCGAATGGGCCCAAAACGAGATTGCCGTTGTTCCCGATTTTCATAAGCGAATTTTGTTTAGCGATGAAGCGCGCTTCTGGTTGAATGGCTACGTCAACAAACAAAACTGCCGCATTTGGAGTGAAGCTAATCTACAAGTGTATGTCGAAACACCATTACATCCAGAAAAACTGACTGTTTGGTGCGCATTATGGGCTGGTGGAATCCTTCTTCAAAAACGATGAAGGCCACAACCTTACAGTCAATGGTGATCGGTATAGAGCCATGACTACTAACTTTTTCATTCCTTAATTGAACAATCATGATGTCCAGGAGCCGTGGTTCCAACAAGACGGCGCAACATGTCACACAGCTCGTGCCACAATCGATTTATTGAAAGACACGTTTGGTGACCACCTAATTTCACGTTTTGGACCTGGGAATTGGCCTCCAAGATCTTGTGATTTAACCCCGCTAGACTATTTTCTGTGGGGCTATGTAAAGTCATTGGTCTATGCGGATAAACCACAAACGCTTCACCATTTGGAAGACAACATTTGCCGTGTTATTGCCGATATACGGCCACAAATGTTGGAAAAAGTCATCGAAAATTGGACGTCCAGATTGGACTACATCCGAGCCAGCCGTGGCAGTCCTATGCCATAAATCATATTTAAAATGTAATGCCACAAGGTTATCTTTCGAATAAAAAAAATTCATGTCAATCGAATAATACATCGTTGTTTTATTGCAATTTAAAATTCTATACCTCTAAAAAAACACCCTATACTAATGGATAGAATTACAACATATTCTGAATATCAAAAACTGCATGTACTAGTAATTTTCCCTAAAAACGATCTTCAATTTTAAAACTCTTATTTGCTATAGATATTTATTTAACTTACGGTTAATAATACTTTAAATAAAAATATACACTGCCTTAAGAAAGGAATAATTTTAAAAATTAAAGACTTATGTTTGTTCTATAAAATTGCTTATTTTGAAACATGCCTGTCTTCCTTTAATGTCATTAATGTTTAAGTAGTGATGATTAAAATTAATTTTTATATAAGGAAAATTATATTTTTGATAGGCATGCTACAGCTCCATACTGAAATTAATTATCTCATGTGAATAATTAATTAAAGAAACAATTACGCTTAATGAGCTCTGGGTTAATTAATAATAATAGGTATAATTTGCTTAAAATTAATATTAATTGAGTGGAAGTCAGTATTAATTTGAAAAATATATCTGTCCGACTCTTTTTGTGTGTAATATTTGAAACTATTTTCTAAGAAATTTGTGAATAGTAATTAAGAGTGTAATTAAGTTATAATGCTAGGATATTGTTCAAGTGTACTATGTTTTTGTAAATTAATAAATAATGATTTCCTCTACAACAATGATTTAACATGTGTGTTGTAATTGTTTCAATATTTTATAATCGAATGAGATCAGCTGCAAAATTGTTATTTAATTACCTTTTTCTTACATAAATATTCATTCATCTCATGACTTAAAATGCTTACATTTATCATAACTAACTCATTGATTTTTTTTTTACTTTGAATTTTAATTTTCGTGTGGACTATTAGTTCTGTGAAAAATATCTATTATTGTGAATTATCTATTAATTGGAAAAAAACACGGACAGTTATTCCAGATAATTATATTTATGTCTGTACATGTTAAAAGGTCCATCAAATATTTACACACACACACACACACATATATATATATATATATATATATATATATATATATATATATTATCAAAACAGTCAATTGTAAAAATACATGTAATATTTTAAATTATTTCTCCCTTTGAATTAAAATCCATTATTTGTATACCACCACCGTATGAGTTTGTTTTATAGATCAATTTTATATTCCTAGTTAACTTTTTATAGTCTATTATTAAGTTTCTATGTCAACTTAGCACTTATTCAAAGTTTTAAAAATGCATGCTCTTTAATTTCTGTAATAAGTTACGAAAAAATTGCTTTTATTTTAATATCAAAATGTGGTATAAATAGTATCATTCATGGACATAATTTTTATTTTATTGCATTTTCTATTTGTTTAAAATACATGGTTTCCTATTTAAATACATAGTGAATTTTTTTCGAAAAACTAAATATAATTTGATTTTCTTATAAGAAGTTTGACCTACTACACATAAACTGAAAATTGTGTACTTAAAGTAAGAAAACTTTAATAACAATGAGGTGTGATTATTGTGATGAGAAACAAAAAAAAATATCAGAAAATTGATGGGATTCACGTGGCAATGTTTAGGAATTACTAACTAAGTCATAATTACGACTTTTAAAAAAAGTGTTTTTTTTGAAAAATAATAATAATAAAGATTATTTTTCTCTTAAAACGTTTGAATACACTGATGCGAATTTGAAAAATTCTCAAGAATAACTCAATAACTAGAAACTGAAACACATTGCAATGTCGTTATAATGGAAAATGATTGAAAAGAAATACGTTTGTGTTGATCTCTAGCAAGATAGATTGGACTTCCTGCTCAGCATTAATCCAAAGCTCATTAATTGCTCATTAAGATAAGCTTCTGGTTCGTATTTTGAGGAGAAAGTATTCCGTAAAGAAAATAAAGAATTCTTGGAGCATTGTATAGAAGTAGATATATTTATATAAATGCAGTAGAATTCGATGCGTTTTCTGTTCTTAAGCATTTTAAATGATTTAAGCAGGCTATTTGTCTTCTAAATCATTACGTTTGAGAGCCTCAAAAGCATCCTCGGTCCCTAGATTTTGTATCTAGCCTTTACCGTTGAATCAAATTGCTCAATTTAAATAGCTTCCTCGTAAACAAACATTTGGGCTTTTGCCAAATTATTCGAATTTGCTTGGGTTTGACACATTCAAGAAATGCAAGTTCAGTTAAAACTTTAAAATGAATTGAAATGAGAAAAATGTTCTAAAATACAAATATAAAGAAGGGAATTTGTTACATTTTATTACATTACATAAATATAATATTTTTGATTATTTTTATGCTGTTTTTTCCAAAGATGAAAGCAAATATGTACAAAAATTGTGTGTAGTTATTTTAGTAGTTGCGTAATAAGTATTTTTAAAATATATTCCTTTAAGTGATGATGCAGTTTTTCTTTAATTACTTTTATAATCATCTCAATTAGTAAAAATGAAGTGAAACTTAAGGAAGACAATTTTCTCTTTATTAAATAATTTATTATTAAAATACCTACCGTAAAATCCTGCGTATAACGCACACTTTTAACACAAAAAATTAGATCAAAATTTATGGGTGTGCGTTATACACCGGGGATGATAAATGATAGTTTCAAAAATAAAAAAAAAGAGAGGAGGATAAGAAAACCTTGTCTTCTTCGTAGATCGATTACTGTTTATTTGAAAGAAAAGATATATCTAATGAAATTAAAAGATTATGATTCTAAAAGTGTACTATTTTTTAAAAATCCTGGAATAATACCTTGGATATATGGCTTAAAAACATACCAGAATTGCACGCGCACACTTGTCATTTCGTAAAAGAGAGGGTGCGCATTATCCGACGAATATACCTTAAAATTAAAAAAAAGCTGCTTGAAAGTATAGGTGCGCGTTATACGCCAGATTTTACGGTACATTTCTTTCGATGAGACTGAAGAAAACTGGTAATAACATTGATGTTATTACATTTACCATGCAACACGTTATTTTCGAGTTTCGAAAAAACTACATGTTTTTTGACATATTGCACAAATATTAATTAGTATATTTCGAGATGAAATGATTATAATGGACGAAATTAATCTGAGTGATGGTAGTAAAAACGAAAAAAAATCCTCTATATTCATATCTATTAAGCATAAAAAAATTTAATTTTAAAAAAAATATTCCTTCAATCTTGATTCGTTATATTTATTAAATACTTAATATCTGATGCAATGTATATGATTACTTTATAATTCCCATATCTATATTGAAGATAATTTACTTAAGATGTTGTGAATTTAGTGATTCATTATTACGTACTAATCCATTAACACATACACGATCTAATTAGTTAAGATACATGAAAGTCAATTCAGTAAACTTATAGAATTGTCTTGACTGGTTTTACACATAAAAGATACTCAAAAGTGCATCAAAACTTCGCATAATCATTACTATTTTCTTTGATATTTTAATTGCATTAATATTTCCTTCAGTTACTCAGGACTATTTAAGAAATTATTTGTACTAAAATATAAATTTATTGGTAAGAAAGCAATATTATGTGTTTCATTCCAGTTAATTTATTTGTTTTTAAAATAATTTGTATTATTAATTTCATGTTTAAATCATATCAATTTTTTATTTTATTTTTCAATTCCAGAATTTTATTTCTAAAGAAATGTAGCTATATAAAACATTTTTTTTTAAAAAAAAAGTGAAAGGTATGTTGTAGTTAAGTTGTTTTACTACTGTTAAGTTTTAAGTTTTATGTTCCTGCATAATAAATCAAAAGCTTGTTTGAACGTATATTAAAATTTAAGTTTAGTTTACTTAAAACACAGTATAAAGATTTAGCATAATTATTCAACTTTAAATCTTGTTGGAAATATTCAGAATTTTTTGTTCAGTATATTTCATAACTGCATTTATTACAAAAATCTCATTTTTTCACTTATGAAGACAACACTGATGAATATCAAAACAATAATTTATTAAGATCTTCAGCATTTTATGAGTTTTTACTTGTAAAAAAGTATTTAAATATTTGAATGCTTTTATGATATTAAGGATACATTACAGAAAAGTAAATGAAGGCATTAAATTAAATAGGTGTCTTATTCTCAACAAGGAAATTAATGATCCAACATTTTGTCAAATACAACAATAAAACTTAAATCTACTACTGTATGCACTACATATGTAAGGATGATTTACCTGCAAAATAAATTTAGGAAAAAATTATTATGCGAAGTTATTTTTAATATGCACGTGAGAGAGTGTGTGTGTTACTATTAGTTAAGCTACCAACATATATTTCATAAAGTTAATAGAACAATAGAATAAAAACAGGTTCATGAGCCCCCTTCAAACAGAAAGCCCTGTTAGAAATTCATTAGTTGATAAAAGAGTATTTACTTATGCAATTAATATCTAAGGTCAGTATGTGGTTACATTAATAAAATCCAGTAAATGTATTAATAAAAATGCTGATCAAAGTGTTTTCAATTGAAGTTGTTATCCCCGCTTATTTATTGCTTGAAAAATCAAGATGAACTTAATTAGTATTCTTCAAAGATAAATCTATAGCTTTCTGCAGAAAATTGTTTCTACTCTAGTATTTTAATTAATATGGGATAAATAATTTATATATACTAGTAGCTTACAAAAATATGCGAATTCTTTTTGATTTCCAACTCTTCTTAAGCGCATAATAAAATCATCGCATGTTCTAAGTATTTATTTGTTTTTACTTTTAAAAACATAATTAATGTTTTGAAATGTTATTTGAAATTATTAAAGAGTTTGCTTTCTTATTAAGATAATTTCTTAAAAAATTGCTACGATAATCTTAAAATGAAAAACTAAAATTATTATATTTTATTTGCTTGAATTAATCTTTGCAATTATTTTACATATTTTTTGCACGTATTTTTACTTATTTTTAATATCTTAATCATTAACATATGTATGTATTGCTTTGAAATACAATTTTAAAAAAGTTAATCAATAATTGCAAATGTATTTCAGAAAAAAAATATTTAATATATTTTAAAGTTAAAAACAAAGGCAAAGATGAAAGATTTGACTCTCTTTCTGAAATAAAGAATAAGAATACAAAAACATCTCATTAATATTTAGAAGGAAATTAATCTCTTAAAAGCTAAGTTAAGCCGCATTAATTTCACACATTATAATTCCTCAGAAGTTTATTTTTTCTCATCTTATTATATAATTTAAATATACGGATAAATTAAATTCAAACATTGGAATATCCTCTCCAAAGCATTTAATTTAAAGAAAATTCCTTTTTCTAAATTATGTTTCTGATTAAATTTAATGTATTCATTTTAAAGCGAAAGTTGCATTTTAAGAATTAAGCGTTAATTCCTAAATAATTCTGATCACTTTGTTAATGGCTTATTTTAAAAAAAATAATGCGTCTTTACCTTAATGAACTTTAAAAAAAATGAAATAAGACCTTACATTTTTTTCAGATAAAAAAATAAAGAAATGACTAAAATCAAACATATTGTTAAGTTCCTCTTCTTTTTCTTAATTTCTTAAAATGGTGATTAATTATGCTATTTGGATAAAGATAATTACAATGCATCGTTTGTCCTATTTTTCCTTAAAATGTTGAATATGAGGATAATTTATACTTGCATTAAACATGATTCCTTATGTGTTGCAATATAAATCATCTTTCAAAGAAAAAATGTTTAGTAAAAATCATTACTTCTAACTTTAACTGCATGAATAATTTAAAGTAATAACTTAATTCGTTAAATATTTAAAGAAATATGCGGTGGATTTTTAAATTCATATTCATAAATTTAAGACGAATTTTTATTTTCAAATATTACACTCTCTTTTTAGTAGCCTTTAATTGGCACATAGTCTTTCTGTGAGAGAAAATTACTATGTGTTTACATAAATATTAAAATATATACATTGTTCTCTCTAATTAAAATTATGCACATCTGAGTATATTTTTACTGACATGGAAGAAACAGTTACGACTATATATGCTAAGCATAAAACAACTACTTCGCTGCATTTTCAATACATTGCATGAAAGTATGTTGTTTGAGTTTATTTTAATTAATGTCCAATCATTAAACCTTTGATGCAACGAAAGACATTCCTATACATTTCACTTTTTTATTTAAAAATGACAGGAATTGAATTTGTAAATCGGAAGTATATATAAATCAGTGTTTGTCAAACTGTGGGACTCGCCCCGGGGGGGCGTGAGTATATCGAAAAGTCGAAAAAAAGATTATTTAAAAAAATTATTAGTTTTCTGAAAATAAGCAAAACAAAACAGATTCTGACACAATAAAGTATGAAATTCACATTCATAGTGATTAAATACACTTATAAATGTTATCAGTAACGCATACACATTGTGTTTCACAAATTATTTAAGGTATCCGACTACGCGTTCGGAACCGTGATTTTAAAAAGGCGCATAAATGGATAATTTTCATGATATTTAATGTTACTTAGATTAGAATATATGCATAAAATTGTTTTAAGGACATTTTGACAAAAACAAACTATTTAAATACAATATTTTAACAAAGAATTAACTTATAATAATCTTTTTTCCAAATGTTCTCCTTTTGTGAAAAATGCTTCTATTAGAATAATATTTAGTCTGTATATAGCTCTGACCTCTGTTCAGAGGCTCAACCAGAATTTTTGAAATATATAACTTAGAAGTGGGTTTATTCATATTTTACAACAGCAGAGGGGAGCAATTTTAAGAAAAAAAAACGCGAATAATTAATTCAATTGGTGGTAACTCTGAAAATAATGTGAACTTTTCAAAAATTCTAGTTGAGCCTCTGTAGAGAGGTCTTAGCTATGTGCAGGCAAAATATTATTATAATAGAACCATTTTTCACAAAAAATTCTTCTAAGTTAAGGGAACCAGGACATGCTCGAAAGTGTAAAATGCCAAAATTAAGACCCTTTGTTTATGAGACATATATCATTTAAAATTTCCAATAGAGCTTAGATTTTTTTTCTTGCCGATGTCTATAATAAGGATAATTTAATTATTCTGTAGAACTACAAAAATAACTTTTACTCAAAAATTTCAATAGAGCTTTTTTTTACTACTTAATTAAAAGTAATACATAATTTTTGAGAACTCGTAATATATACTTATGTTTAGGTAGCATTTTTTAAAAAAGTATCCTTTTTTTATGCAAAATATTTTTTACACATATATAAAACAATACATAAAATACAGTGAAACCCTTTTTTTTAGTAAAATTTTAGTATAGTTTCTTTAAAAAAATTATGAAACTTTGAAATTTGAATTTTTTTATTTTCTGCTTTTTTTATGCATAAAACAATTTTTAAAAAATTAGGCACTATTTTAATAGGAAAAAATTAGGTTCACTATATGCATAGGCATCTTGTATAGAAGTATAAAAATCAGGAATCATACAGTGCAATAGTTTTTTAAAAATGTACCTAAATGCAAAAAATATGCTTTTGAGAAAAAAGTGAAAAAACTAAAAAAAAACAATATTTTCACATATTATACACTTAATTAGTATTTCCTTGCCTATTTTTATATGACTAATAATAATCCTTAACCATTTTCTAGAGTTACAAAAGTAATTTTAAATTCATATGTTTTTTTTTCCCTTTGTTTTAGTTAACATGAACATAATTTTCGAGATCTTGTAATGCATATTTTCATGTATAGGTACCATTTCTTACAAAAATATTCTTTGAATATACAAAAAAATTTACAAATATATATAAAGTAACATATTAAACATAATGAATCTGTTTTTAACTAATTATATTTATATAATTGCATAATTTCTTAAAAATAATCATAAAACCTTAAAATTATGAAAATCTTAATTTTGTTTTTTTACATATAAAATCTAATTTTCAAAAAAATTAGACACATACTAAAAGATATTTTGTTCACTGTATGCACATGTATCCTGTTTAGATATATAAAAGGTTTCAAACAATATGCTACAATAGTTTTTTAAAGTGTACCTAAATTTAAAAATATTAAACATTCGAGAAAAATATAATAAAACTTAACAAAAAAATTTCTCCTTACATTATAGATTTGATTAATATTTCCCTGATTGGTATTCATTTTCTTCATCTAAATTCTGTTTATCCATTTTCCTTTTAAAGACCTTCTTTTATTTCTGGCTTCCAATGACACTTTATTTACTATACGTTCAGCCTCAAAAATTCGTTTGTTATCAATTATAAGTAAGGCACGTTCCGTGTTGTATCTGATTTAATGCCCAGAGCTTCAAAGACTTTTATCCTACTTACATATCCATCATTAAAACAAATTACAGCATCCATAACTCCAAATTTCAAAGTTTCAATGCCAACAAAAACTGTTTTAGGAATTCGCTCCCAAATACATTTGTTAAAACTTTCATTGGGATTTTGTGTTCTTCCATGAAGGCACTTTTTCAATAAGTCCTTCTCTGTGAGATCCCGAAACACTTTTTTTCACTTTCAATAAAATTGACTCAGGTAAAGAATGCTTGTGAATATAAAATTCCCCGTAACAATGCTACGGTTATAACCGCACCAGCTATCCTCACCAAGAGGACACAAAGCGTGTTGAGGATTATCCTCAGTACTTAGTTTATGAAAATAAATAGCCCATATGGCTCTTTTCACGTCCTCCACAGATGACAAATTTTTACGGATTGCTAGCCCATAATAATGTTGGATTGAGTCCACTTCTTTAAGCGTTAGCCGTCCACGTCCCGAAATATTTTTTCCCATCTGATAGCTTAATGCCTTTGCTCATTTTTAGAATGTTTCTCAGCCTTGTGCCCATACGCTTTTGCACATGGCCAACACATTCTAATTTTTCAACTTCTGTGTCGCCATATACTTTTGCTTCTTTTATAGTAAGAAATCCTTTTGAGTCCCCATCACCAAGATACTGCGTATAACATGCTTTTCGTGATGTTTCAGATCGCTGAAATATACTTAATACCCCCCGACATTCCATTCCCCCACTGAATCCTTCGCAATTTTAGCACAATTTTCACATGGTTTTTTACCCTTACATGAAGAACAATATTTTGTGAGAGCTTCAAAGTCGATAACCTTTCCGTTCTCAACAGACGTAGCACATACAACTCCGTTCAATGAAGAATAGCCTCTTTTATGCCATGTGCCATCCACAGCCACAGCTATATTTGAATTATTATCATTCGCTATGACTGCTTCGTGAACAGCTGCATTCATCGAGTCTTCACTAATTGTTTTTAAAACATTTAAAAACAAAGAATTATGGCGTTCAAACTTTGCAGGTGGTGGAGGCAAATTCATGAGCCCACAGAATATTCGAGCAGCAGCTCCACCTTTTCCAATAGCTCTCATTCCATATGTCAATCTTAGGTTAACATCATAACATTTATTTGATATTTTTGATGACATTGTACTCGTCGATTCTTCACAGTTGTGACAAATTATTTCCAAACTCACAGCTAAACCTCTACGACTTTTTAAATCTTCTCTCAGCTCAATTTTCTCTGAAGAACAGCAATATTTACAACATAAGAGATTTTCATAAGGGAAGATAATAAATCCAGTTCAACGATTATGTTTACATTTTGAGAATCTTGTTCTTTTAGTAAATCCGGTATTTTAATTTTTCTCCTAGAAGCACTTTCCACGGAATTCAAAGCAATTCTTCAGTCGATTTAGACATTTTATGTTGATTGCTACTATACTTCCTTCTGCCAAATCTTTTTTATTCTTGGCATAATTACTCGTTTAAAAAAAGTTAAGATACTTTTAAAATCTTATGAATATTAATAATTATAAGTAAAAAATAAACATTTCTTACGAAAATTAATGTAAAATTAAGTAGTTGTATGCCACAAGAAACTTCGGAATAGACGAACTCGGTTCAAAACATTGCCATAAACCGAAATTTAAAGTAAGAAATTTTGTCACACAGCTTGGAACAATAGCTCACGCACAAGCGTGGCTAAAAAGTAGCGGGGTTAACATTCAAACGAAAAAAACAATCAAAAGTTAATATAGATAAAACACAGGGGAAACTACATATTTAAAGTTCAAAGGGGCGTGTCAAAAGGGGCGTGGTCATTTATTTACATTTTTATTTTTCATATTTTAGGGCTATTTTATTAACAAACATATAAGTATTATACATTTTTAGATTCAGAAAAATAAGCACTATTTTTTAGAAATAAAATTGAAAAATCGATTATTTGAAAGTATATGATGTCCCTGTGCCCTTAATTTTTTGCCAAAATATTATATTTAAATAATTTTTTTGTCAAAATGTCCTTAAAACAATTTTATGCATGTATTCTAATCTGAGTGATACTAATATCAATAAAATTATCCATTTATGCACTTTTTTTTAAAATCATGTTTCCGAACGTACTCGGATACATTAACAGTACTAAGTTAACCAAAAGTTCAATGATTTCCAGTGGGCCTATAGGCATTCGTTAAGTTATATATGGGCATCAAAACATTTCATGATAATATGTATGGCTAATAATTAAAGTCATATTGTAGTTTTACATCAAAGTATATTATTATTGTATACAATGCTTTGTTTTTGTATGGAGGAGGCGTGCTGAAAATTGTGAATCAAAATTGGGTCGCAAGTATAGAAAGTTTGAGAAGCACCGATTTAATTTTAACGACCCATTAACCCTTCTTTTGGAGTCGACTTTACTAGCCACACTTTTAGTGGATCGCTACTGACCAAATGAGAGATAATTGCCCAATTTCAAAATAAGTATAATGACTCAAAAATGTGGTTTTTAAAAAATATATAACATCCCCGTAGTCACAGAAAACCTCGCATCCAGAGATGATATCACGGGAACCAGTTCTTAGCAGATCTCTACTGAGCAAAAGGAACATGATTGCACATTTCTAGTTTCTTGGTCGAATAGTTCAAAAGTGGGAAGTTTGATCTGTTGCACCCCGCAACCCGCTATTGATAGTCCATTTTTTTGCAAAACTTCTTAGAGGATTTGTACTCAACAAAATAAACATCCCTGCCACATTTCAAAGCTTGGTCTGATAATTCTGGAAATATCGTAATATGTGTGGAAGTGAGTCGCGTTTTCCCTTTATATATACAATACAGTGAAATAATTCAGTTATTTCATGAAATAACTAGGCATGTTACTTAAAGTATATAATAAATGAAACATTTCATATTTTACCTAGTTATTCTATGAAGCAGCTAATGATAGATCATTAAAGTGAATATAAACAATTTGAAAGTTATTTTATAAATTAATTGAGATCATAAATAGCTAAAATCTCCTGAAAAATAAATTTTATCTCTATTGCGGATGATTAATTGATAAGTAATAAATAAAATCAGATGAAGTTATTATAGCTCACATTGCAAACATTAGTTAAACCGAAAGAAAAATATTTAGCAGAAATAGTTATATTTAAATATCAAAAAAATATTTGTACTCTCTCTGGGGAAAAATATGTTACCTTATAAAAACATTGAATCTTTTTTTTCAAATAAATGTGTAAGATAATATCAATTAAAATTTTATAAAGTACTTTTTTTTTGTTAGTATGTATTTGAAACAAGTATTACAAAGCTGCTATACGTGGTTAACAACTAATTAAAAGCAACTAGAATTGGTTCAGAGGACTTTCGATTTCATATTTTAACGATCAAGTAACCGTTATTCTATAGAATACCTAGGTAAATCATAGAATTCAATAATGTTATATACTTTAACTGAATTGTCTGGTTATTTCACGAAATACCTAATCACATTCTATGAAATAACGAATTTCACACTTGAACGGTAACATATATAATGTTCAATATTTCCTTTTCTCAAATAAAATTATTTGATTTACATTTTATGCATATTTATTCGACAGCTATGTTGACATTTAGAAATAAATATCACTATATGTATTTTTGTCTATGCTTTGAGAGACAAATGTAACTTTACAATAACCGAATTACTAAATCATCCAAAAACAAGAAAAATAGTAATGCATGTGTTTGTAATACAAAATTTTAAAAGTATAAAACCTAACTTGACCACCCAGTTGAAATTTTTGCGATATATTTAACATCACTTTCCATGTCACTTTTTACTATTCCCCTGAGGCAAAGAAGCACCCAGCACTTTTTGATAAGACGAGCGTTTTTAAAAGAAATATTAAAGAGAATACAGTGAAGAAAAGCTCTTAGAATCATGTAACATCATGTCACGTCTTCAGAATTTTTCCTATTTTTTTACTCTCTTTAGTTTCTCGCTACGAGAGGGGAAATAAAAGTAAAGAAAGTGAACAGCCCGTTTCTAAAGAAGTACCTAGTTTCAAAAATTTTGCAACCGTGCCTGAAATGCGAAAATGATTGCACTCATGAATGTTGGGTGCAAACAGCGGAAATACGCAGCTGTATTTAGTTTTATTCCCTTTTATTTATGGCATCAAGTGCATTGTGATTCAATAGGGTACATACATTTTCTATCAAGATCCATTGAATATCAAATTACACTGTATTGTTTATAACTTTTCAAGGACGAAATATTTTTAGTGGATTGTCTTATATTTCCTGCCTTGTATTTTAGATAATTCTAGTGGCATATGTATTAAACTTATACGTGCGCGAGTTTCAACGGTACGTTTTGTAGTTTTATCTTTCATGATTTAAACGGCAAATAAAGTTATTTTTAACACTGATTAAGAAGCATCTCAATTTTGGTTCAACAATTATGGAATTATAGTAATTAATTAAAATTTTTTGAATATTATAATTAAATATTTAATCATAAAAAAATACCAGGATAGTTAAAATATCCATTTATATTAGGTAGTCGCCGAATTTTTTATTAATAATAAATAAAAAACTATTAAACAATTATTATTTTTGCATTTTTATTTACTTTGTAGTGATCAAAGTAAAAATAAAAAAGAAGTAAAATGTAAACTGCGATAAAGTAATAAAAATACTGTAATCAGTTTAATGCATTTTAGAAAACCCATTCGTGTTTAAACTGTTTTTGTAGCATATTATTTGGTATGATGTATTGCCATATTAAAGTAAAAGGTTTATACGTGTTATTTTTATATATTATTTTATACGTGTTTTTAGATTTAAAATTCTTCGGTATTTAAAAACATTTTTCACGAGTTTTGAAGTATATATACAAAACAAGAATACAACAATGATAAAAAAATTCTACAAAATTATTACTTACAAAAATTATTCAGTTGTAAAGTTTAGTTGAGTTATATTTTCCACAACAGGAGATTTTGGAGTTATGTAAATGATAAGTGGAGTTTTAAATGATTTGAAAGTCGGGGTTTTTAAAATTAACTAACTTTTATGCTATGTAACCGCAGTAAATTTTTTTATAGCAACGCATACAATTTATAAATGAATAGTTGTAATCTATACATTATTTCTTTTACCAACATTGAAGTTAACAGAAAATATTTTTTTTTAAAAATAATTCATCACAATCAGAAGAGATAAAATTATATTTAATACAAATATTCATGAAATAAAAAAATAGTGTTCAAATGCTCTAAAAGTTACCTAACAGTGTTTGCAAAAATGTGTAAAGCTAAAAAAATGGAATATACCTTTAGCACAGTTTTTAAACACTTTGGTCTGAAAAATAGGATAAAGACTAATTAAAAACAAGTACCCTGTTTAATATTAATTTTCTGAACTTACATATAGAGTTAGGTCACACTGTTTATACAAATTTGCTATGTCTATAATATTTTGATTTTCATGCAGCATGTCTTATTAGTTGAGATTGACAAAATAAGAATACGGTACGTATTGTTTATTAGAATATCCTTTTTAATCGAACATTTAACATGAAATATAATTTTTAATTCCAATTCAGTTTAAAATTTATTATATATCTTAAAATAAATCCAGAAAATATTAATTTTTACAAAAATTAGGGTATTTTTTTTCTTTTATATTTTTTAGACATCATATAGAAAAAAAAATTTCTAATGTAATATTTTTTAATATCTGAGACCTTAAGAACGGTAAGTTTTCTGTATTTAAAAAAAAATACATTGTTTTCAATTAATTATCTTTTATAAGAAAATACATCGGATCGTGTAAAAAAATCAACTATGTTATATTAAAAAGATTTGCTAGGTTAAGCACAATAAACTTAAATGGACAATGAAATTAAATGAGAAGAATGCGTTTCAATTGAAGGAGATATTCCACATTGTTGTAGTTACATCTGTTAATTTTCTCCACAAAGATGTATTTGGCATGAAAATTAGAATGATAAAAAAACCCACCAAGTTATTTTCAAACAAAGCCGTAGTCTTCTAAAATATATTATTATTGAAATGATTTCAGTCTAATTAATTGTTTTTCAAGGACAGGAAATTAATTTTGAAAGTTATTTTCAAGTAAGATAAATTTAATTACTCAAATAGCTTTTGTTACTTTCCAGCAATTTCAAATTCACAATGCAATTGCTCTTCTTGAAGAAAACTTACTACTTTCAGTTTGATTATTTTTGTTTCATCATGTGTATTTCAATGATTAAAATCATCATTTTAATTAATTTTGAGACTTTAATGCTAATGGAAATCATAAAATCTCTATCAATTCCTTATTGATTTAATCACAGATATTCGGGGGGGATATTCTTCCTTGTTTCGCATCCTGGAAGTGCAGTAAACGGTAACTTTAAGAAAAAAAGCTTTCAAAGGGAGAAATGCCATTTATACTGAAGCATTAAATTTGAAATATGTGTTGAACATAAATTATAAATTTTTCCAGAAAGTTCCCTGAAAAAAACTTCTAAAAGGTTGATATAATGATTTTATAATTAAAAATGAATAAACACATTAAAAAAATCAAAATCAAAAAAAATAAATAAATAATGATTATTTTTAAAAAATTGACCGGTAAATATCTTTTTTTAAAGCTAAAATTTTAAATCATGGTAAAATGCATATAGTTTCATTTCATTTTTGATTTCTTTTTGCATTGTATTATAATTATTATACATATTGTATTCCAAAAATATAATTATTGATTCAATTAAGAGTAAACAGATCTAGCTGAGTAAAACAACGAAAATATCATTTATATTTATTGGCATATGGTGGTAAAAAAAGTAAATACACTCTTTTAGAGAAAAAAAATCGAAGCACTAAGAAGGAGTTATCCGATTGTATTGAAATTTCGTTGGCAAAGACATATTGTTTTAAAAAGGAAATGATCGAATTTTCAAGATTATTGAACATGAATTGCGGACGTTGTGCGCATTTCTGCTGTGCAACTCGCAAAATATAAAACCCATAATAGAGGTCAACAGTTTATCATTTTTTTTTTCATTTTCGTCTCTGTGATTCCCTAGAGAAAAAATAAATGATGTCATCACGACGATTTTGAAGACCTTATATGCAATTGAATGACTTCGAACATGGTCGCTGTAAAGTTGGATGGTCATCATCTGCAACTTACAGACACAGTTGTGCAAATGTGCTTCCACCAATGGTTGCTGTGAGGAACTTATTGACGAAATGAATGCTCTAAAAGGCCAAGATGTACACATGCGAGGCAAGATCGGAGGATTGTTCGACAGGGCTGAACTAACCCAACAGTATCATTATCTACTCTATTCAAAGTACTAAAGCCTCTTCACTACCCCTCGTGTTACCTTCGACCAATTCACGCCGCTTGGCTGAGGTAGGGTTACGCTCACAATGGTCTTCAATTCTTCCGCTTTTGACTCTCAACATCGGCAGAATTGCCTGGAGTGATGGTCGCAGCCAATCATCATGGTTAATATCGGACTGTCATCGCATAGTGTTCAACGATGGATTTCGCTTCACTCTTGAAGCAGATGACCATTGTCTCTGTGTCTGAAGAGGCCAGGACCAACGGTCTCAATCAATCTTTGTTAACAACGGCATACAACCATAACGCCTGGTGTGGCGGTGTGGAGTTCTAACTCATACGACATCTTATCATCTCTAGTCATCCTTCATAGATCTTTAACATCTCGACGATATGTTGATACCCTACTGTGGTCGGTTGTAATATCCTTCATGACACGTCATAAGGGGGCCATTTTTCCGACAAAATAATGTCAGTTCCATACTGCTCGTATACCTCTGAACTGCCTTCGTTCCATTAATGTTCTTCTTTGGCAAGAAAGGTCACCAGATCTTTAATCGGTTGTACATGCTTGGGAGTCTAGACATGCAGAACGCTAGATTCAGGCAGAAGTGGAGCAACAGCGGGTGAATACTTGGCAGAATATATTGCAGGATGACATTAGGGACCTCTATTACTCTTTACCGAAACGTATACAAGCAGGTATCAGCACCAGGGGGGTTCAACGAACTACTGATTTGAACATTCAAGTTGTAATCGTGAGCCATGGATGCACACTATGACCTTGATATTTTTATAATCTTACTATGTGTGTATGAGCTGCACAAATATTTAAATTTACTAAAAACAGCCACTTCCTTCATGGTGCATGGATTTTTTGCAAAATAGTGTAAATAAAAGACAGAAAATATCTATAAAAATTAAGACCAAAAAAGATTCTATCGTTTGAATATCAGGACGAAAAAGTCAATTAAGAGTCCCATTTAGAAGACATAAAAGAAACATGATTACAGCCAATATGAGGGTATAATAAATATGTCACCTTAAAAATTCAAATTTATTTTTAGGAATAATAACCAAAACTACTTAATTGAAGTTAGATTGTAATATCTGGTATAGCATCATGTTTTAGTACATATATTGAGCAAGTCTATTCTTATAAATTATTAAACGTATCTAGAATACTCTTTGGAATATTTGTAACATCATACAAATAAAGATGTGCATTTTTTTTAGGAAGATTCTGCTTTTATTGTACATTAAAGAAGTATACGTAAGAATATAATAAAGATAGAATAACGGAAAAATGCTATAGAAATTTTTAATATAAATATACGAAGTAATTATCAATAAGATTTATTTCAATAAATTGATTAACTTAGTTGATCTATGTTAACATATAATCTGAATACACACATAAACATACACACACACAAACACATATATAAATATATATACAAATACATATATATACATATGAATCGAAACCGAAATTAAATTATACAGTTATAATAATGCTTATTATTTAAGTTTAAAAATGAAATTCTGAAAATCTTAACAAACTTTTCTATAATTCTCTGTTTTACATAAAGGGTGTTTTTTTAGAGGTATAGAACTTTAAATTGCAATAAAACAACGATGTATTATTCGTTTTTTTATTCGAAAGATAATCTTGTGGCATTACATTTTAAATATGATTTCTAGCATAGGACTGCCACGGCTGGCTCGGATGTAGTACAATCTGGACGTCCAATTTTCGATGACTTTTTCCAACATTTGTGGCCGTACATCGGCAATAACACGGCGAATGTTGTCTTCAAATGGTCAAGCGTTTGTGGCTTATCCGCATAGACCAATGACTTTCAATAGCCCCACAGAAAATAGTCTAGCGGTGTTAAATCACAAGATCTTGGAGGCCAATTCACAGTTCCAAAACGTGAAATTAGGCGGTCACCAAACGTGTCTTTCAATAAATCGATTGTGGCACGAGCTGTGTGACATGTTGCGCCGTCTTGTTGGAACCACAGCTCCTGGACATCATGATTGTTCAATTCAGGAATGAAAAAGTTAGTAATCGTGGCTCTATACCGATCACCATTGACTGTAACGTTGTGGCCTTCATCGTTTTTGAAGAAGGATTCCACCAGTCCATAAAGCGCACCAAACTGTCAGTTTTTCTGGATGTAACGGTGTTTCGACAAACACTTGTGGATTAGCTTCACTCCAAATGCGGCAGTTTTGTTTGTTGACGTAGACATTCAACCAGAAGTGCGCTTCATCACTAAACAAAATTCGCTTATGAAAATCGGGAACAACGGCAATCTCGTTTTGGGCCCATTCGACGAATCTACGCCTTGCTTGATGATCGTTTTGATGAATTGCCAAACCAAACTGAGAATAAATCACTTGACAGCTGTTAAATCGGTCGCCATCTTGGAAAGTAATGCCAACTTAAACTTCTATACCTGAAAAAAAAACACTCTTTAGATAATGCCATTTGTTACTAATGTGTATCGGCTAATCATTAGAATCTCCAAATTTCAGTCATTGTAAAACTAGAATATTTTACTCTACGTTAATGAAATTAATGTGCCTTTTTTTTAAAAAAAGAGTGACTGCAAGTATATGTTCCAGGTGATTTATGATAAGTCAAACATTACGGGTATTTCGAGTCAAAGTCTATCATAAATATGCTATTGTTTTAACTAGCAAAACAAATAAAAACAAAACTTGAAATGAAAGAAAAAACTATTAGCTCACTATTTAGCAAAGTAACAATAATATTAATAATACTAATAATAAATAAATAAACAAATAATCAGAATTTTAAACAACAATTCTGAAGAATTATCTGCAAGAGTATTGGGTCAATACTCCTGTATTTCTGAAAAGTTAATTCCCAACAAAAAGCAATTATTAGGTAACAATGTATAACATTTTCATATAACCTTTCCAAATATATAAGAACTCTAAAATAATATTAAGCCATCATCCTATTTAATATTGGAGCCTACATATTTTATAATTGTTATGCGTGTTATTAATATTTAATACGTTTTGCATAATTATATAGGTTTCTAAGTAAGGTCGTGAGAAAATAAGAAAAAAATACAATCTACATGACGAAGTAATCGATTGTGCTGTACTTATTCTTAAAATATGATTATGGTCAGATTTAATGCATATTCGTTTTTCAAAACAATTAAATTATATAAAGAGTTTCATTCCTTTTTTTATCGCTGGTAAGTAATTATAGAGCTTTAAAAAATTTCAAACGTTAATTTAACTATCTTGTTACATCATGACTAATTCATAAAATTGTACATGAAATGTTAATTTTTCATATACTGTCAGATTTAATAATATTAAAATAATAAAATAGCAAATAAAATCTTGAAATAATTATCTTTATTAAATTTGTTTCTGACTTGTCGCAAGTAATAAAATGTTTCAACCTATGGATAAAACTATGAATAATTAAATTTCAGAAACAAATTAAATTCAAATAGAAAGAGAAGTGTGCATATTGTATCCATACAATCCATTACTTATTTAAGTTTAATAAATTAATCGTTAAAATCTTACGTTGTATCAAATTTCAGAGCATGTTTGAAGAACAGCAAAACATTTCAATTTATAAGATGCCTGGATTTGTTTTAATTTTGTTAAATCTTAAAATTGTTTTGATTCATGTTATTCTCAAAAGTTTATTCCAAAAAGAGAGAAAATATTATAATTTAACTTAAGGATTTAATTTTTCTTCTTTTGTCACGTGATTATTTCATGTGAAATAAAGTTTATTATTTAAGAAAAGAATTATTTTCCAAAATATTCGTCTTTTTTAATCCTATAATACCAGAAACGAAGTATAGAGTTTTAAAAAAAATATTAAAGTTTTTATTTTTAAAAATATTTTCTTCCATTCTTATTTGTTGCTTATGTCCCTAAAAAGAATATTTATATACCAGGTTCAAACATCAGTTTCCATTACAAGATAAAAATGGAATAGAAAAAGAGATGAAATCGTTCTGTATTCTTGTCTAGCAGATAGTACCACAGATACAATTTACCATGTTTGTTTTACATGGTAGACTTAACCAGGTCTACCATCTCAATGTCCTTTGGATGATGTAATATATTATCTGGTATTGTTTACGTCTAGTATATTCTGAATTTTTTGATTTCCAGTATTATATATATATATATATATATATATGTCATGATTTTTAAGACAGAAACGGATTAAAGTTTAAAAAAGGAGATCTTTATTCAATCGTTTGTACATCTGTTCTGACGCTAAGGGCAGGGAGAAAAAAGCACGCCATGGTGGTGGTTTCAAGTGGATAAGACTTGAAAAACATATGATAAGTATCGCTGCTTTGAAGAGGGGCTTGCAAGTTAATGCTGACATATGTTGACTATTAAATCTAACGATCTGGAATTAGACATGTTTATTGGCTAGGCCATATGTTCGGAAGAAATAAATGGGTGATTAGTTTGATACTTGAATATGGGAACGGAGAAAGATGAGTCAAGTGCTAGATAGGGAATTTTATTTTTTAATCTAATTTAATTATCCTTACATTTGCCCCCCCCAATTTTAAAACGGAGTCATGGCGTGGTTTTTTCTCTCTTTACAAACTTAATCAATTTTCAACAAACACAAAACAATACATAGTTATTTAGAAAGACATATTACACACAGTAGAAATATTTAAGCAATAGGAATACTAAAATCAAAATGCAATATAATAAACGAAACTATAACAACAAACACAGTAATGACAATTAATTGATAAAAATGAATTTCCATACATATAATTGAAGATTAGCTTTTTTAAATCTATTCGACATCTAGAATAAGAGCTCGCGTTTCCTCCTATTCCTTCATAATAATAGATTCGTATTATAGCTGGTAGATATTTTCAAAAAAAATTATGTTGGAAAATAATATATCAAACAATAAGATAGTAAATATAAAAATACATGAAATCATACAAATGTTAAAATAATAATTTTGTATAAAAATCTACTCTGGCGCCATCGTAGTAATACCTTATATTGTTACACACATTTTGAATGTATGAAATACATTTTATAAAATGAAAAAAAATATAGACACTAATAAAATGAAATTATTAATAATATGAAAACGGTGTATAACACTCAACTTATATGCACTATTCAACACAATAAACAATATTTTATTTCACATGTGTTATAAACTATAAAAATTATAAGAATATAGGAAAAAAAGAATATAAGAATTATAAGAATATAAGAGAATATTAGAATATAAGAGCTTTTTTTTATTATTTTGAGCCGGAAAAGTGAACTCACGTCAATAATAACTTTTAGTATTTCTGAAAATTTTCCACAATATTCATTGTAACTTAATATCGCATGCAGTATTTTGAATCTTTCCGTAACCTTCTAAAAATACGTTTCATAGACAAAAATTCTTGAGTTTCTCTTGCATCACACATTCACTAATAAAACTGTATCACCTTACTTAATTTTGAACACATCTCTCTGAGAAATATGCGTCATCAACTCATAGATGTTCAGGGATGCTGATAAGAAACAATGAGAGGTGTACATATCAAACTAAACAAGTTTGTCCTCTTAATGTTTCGAGACATATACAAAATTATAATGATTGTATTCTCGCTTATCCATTGTGTAATATCCAAAAATAAGCTTCAAGTTATTAAATTAATTTTAATTTTAGATAAGGAAAATTTCGAGAAATAGTGAATCCTGATATATGGCCGGTATATCAAAACACACAATTTCAAAAATAAAAAAAAAAATTAAATGACATGCAATAAGATTACTGCTGAATAAAATAATTAACAAAACAATTAAATTCAGTGGAGAAAAGAGAATGCAACGTGACTTTACTTGTGCTTCTTATCAAAATATCATTAGTATTAGTACATTAATCATTTTTCTAAAAACTTAATTTATATTTTTCAACTTTAAAACACCAATTTCTATCATAACTAGTAACTCATTCGACAACTTAAGATAAAATTATGAGAAGTATATTAAAATTTCTCAAAATTTTGTATTACTAAACCTATATACTTTGTTTTCTCAATTAAAATATAAAGAAAATATCTCATTTATAACACAACTATATTATAAAAATTAAATACCATACCATATCATATATTATTCTTTTTCGTAAAGTTCTGTTCAGCAAAATTCAGTTCTTCAATGTTACTAAAATTGGAAATATACCATTTAACTGACCTCCAATTTGCAACGTCAGAAACCCTTGGTGAACCGTAATCCAGATGCTGTTGTCACTTTATTTCACTAGTAAAATTTTATTTATTTATTATTTTTTATGTTGTTCCTTCACTATTTCACAGTATTACCGTGCAGTCTTTCCGGCGAAAAATATTTTTTTTTTCTGGTACTGTTGGTCCTTCCATCATTGTATCACTGGAACTTAATCCCAATACCATTCGGAGAAGAACATATTTTTTTTATTATTATTCTGGCGGAAGGGATTGATATCTTTCTTCATGGAGTTAGGGAATTCACGCTTCCCCTTTTTTTCCGCCATTCGAAAGTTGGTTCATTCATGGCAAACTTGCTGGTGTCTTCAGCAACGGTAGAAATAACGTTCAGCGGTAAACACTGCATTCTTCTTTGTGTTAAGAGCGATGTTCTTCCGGGGATTACTAGCGCTTTTCTTTTTCCGTACTATTTTTTATTCCGGCAATCTGACGTCCTCAGCAAAGAGAGAAATATCGTTTGACGGAGTCCCGTAATCGTTATCCACAGCATTTATTTCGATAGCTGGCATACTTTGCGCTCGTTTTTTTTTAAATTCTTTAACTTTAAGAACTGATTTAAGTTAAACATTTCGAACTATATTAGCAAGTATATCCTGCTGGCTTTAATTCTGTCATGATTTTTAAGACAGAATCAGATTAAAGTTTAAAAAAGGAGATCTTTATTCAATCGTTTGTACATCTGTTCTGACGCTAAGGGCAGGGAGGAAAAAGCACGCCATGGTGGTGGTTTCAAGTGGATAACACTTGAAAAACATATGGTAAGTATCGCTGCTTTGAAGAGGGGCTTGCAAGTTAATGCTGACATATGTTGACTATTAAATCTAACGATCTAGAATTAGACATGTTTATTGGCTAGGCCATATGTTCGGAAGAAATAAATGGGTGATTAGTTTGATACTTGAATATGGGAAAGGAGAAAGATGAGTCAAGTGATAGTGATAGATAATTTAATTTAATTTTTAATCTAATTTAATTATCCTTATATATATATATATATATATATATATATATATATATATATATATATATATTATATATATATATATATATATATATATATATATATATGTATATATATGTAAGGATAATTAAATTAGATTAAAAATTAAATTAGATAGGGAATTTAATTTTTAATCTATTTAATTATCTAAGGATAATTAAATTAATTAAAACTTGACTCATCTTTCTCCGTTCTATATATATATATATAGTCTAATACTCTACAAACAAGAGAAAACATCCGTCAATAACATTCGAAAAATACATAAACAGTAGGAAAATAGTACAATGAAAAACACATGAGCAACCAAGGTTAAAAATTATAAAATGGATGCTGCAGTGTTGAAACATTGCTGACTTAGGACAGCAAGTATATAAAATAATTTATATAAAAGTGGGGTTGAACATGTTTTTTGAACAGCTAACCTTCCCCTTTTGTGTAAATAATACTGAGCAAAAACTTTTTGAATGTAATGGATAGGAATATCAAAATTCATACACACTTACCTAAAAATTGCACTTAAAAATGCAGAGCGTGCGCTAAGTTATTGCCAGATTCTGGACCCTAATGCAGATTCAAAGCATGTGAATGGCTGAAATGTAGCACTTAAGAAAAGTATAAAAATAGAAATAAAAAATAAAACAAAGAGAGTTACAAATTACCATAAGTTTAGTGACACTAGAGTATATATGAATTAAACAATAATATGTATAATTTTATCTAATATTAGAATATGTAGGTAACTGTAACTAGGAAATATGTAAATTTATAGTAATAAACTATTATTAACCTGAATATATATATATATATATATATATGTGTGTGTGTGTATACGCTGCCTTTGATTATTGATAATATGAAATTGGAATCATTAGAGAGATAAACTATTATACAGCCGTATGATGTTACCAAAAATAATGGAATAAATAGCACTCATTAAAAAAACATTCGATTTTGAATGCGGAATTAAATAAGAAATAAATGCTTTTTTTAAAAAAAAAAGAGTTGATTCATTGTTATCCAGTTTGAAGTCTTGTGCTGTTGCTTTATATTTAGTAAGGATTAATTGCATGAAATTATGAGTGTGTTTATAGAAATATAAGCGTCTTCCCCAAAAACCCTTTTCAATTAGGTGTACCCAATTTTTTTTTCTTAATGTGCAGTTTTGAGTATATGCATAACCATTGCAATTCGTCTCGTCAGTAGCTATTATGTAAAATGTTTATATTATTATATTAAATAATGATATTATGACATATTTAAATAAGTTCTATTAAATAGCATAACATATAATCTAGAGGTATTTCCAAACATATAAAACTGGATTAAACTTACCTAGTATATATGTTTTTTTCCCCTATTTCTTTTTAGCCGAAAATCAAACACTAATTGTGAATTGTATTTGTGCATTGTTGGATTAAAAAAAAAAGGGTGTATCACACATATCACTATGAACTTTACTAAACAACTATGCATTCAAATACTTTATCATATAATTTGCTCTAATGATTAACATTTGGTCTGACTGAATAAAACTTCAAAGCGTTGCATCTGACTATCCGAATGGAGTATAATTTATAGCAGTGTATCTCAAACTGTGGGGCGTGCCCCATGGGAGAGCGTGATAACCCTACAAGGAGGGCGCGAGCATATCGAAAATTAAAAGTTTAAAAAAATTAATTTACCGGAATGAAGCAAACAAAATACTTTCTAATAATAAAAAAATACACATTACAATTATATAATTTATTTGCATCATCTGGCACGTTACTTACTCAAACATAAAAGCTTTCACTTCGATACATTCATTATGTATCTGATCCTGTGACTAAATAAAAAAACACAACAGTTTGTTTAATTTTATGTAATACCACGATGAGAGATTTTTTTTATTAAGTTTTGTTTCTAATAAACATAATATACTATTTTAGAGAAAAGACAAAACCCACACAGACCCATAGAAACATTCTAAGAAAATAAAAAAATTCATTTGTTTGACCTTCAAACTTACTGGTATAGTTAATTTGTTCCTTTTTTATGTTTTTTTTTCATTTAGGGAAGTTGTAAATAATGCACTTTTTCCCCCAGAGGAAAGAGTTATATGACATTTTGAAAAGCCCAAAAAGCATTTTGAAGGATTATTTCGCCACGATTTATTTTTATGAATTTTTATTCTGAAACATATAAAGCATATTGAAAAACGTTTTACACAATTTCTTTATAAAACTAACTTTCATATTTTACATTGATTATACATTTAACCCGGGAGCAGCCGAGCGGGGTGCAGAGGCAAAGGACAGCCAAACTACAAAAATTTGATCAAAATATGACAGTTTTGCTTGCAAATATCACTCCTGTAAATATTGTGAAAAGTGTCCGTTATTTGTGTCCTGTATTAAAGTCGAGTACCTTAGAAGCATTTTAGTTCGGTTCTATTGGAATTGTTCTCCAATTATCAAAGAAAAAAGGTAGAAAGTAGGTAAGTATACTTTCTGTTAGTTAAATTATTCACTGGAATTGTGAATTTTATCGTGTACAATAAAAATAATTGTAAAAAAAAGATTTAGAATGAATCACTCACCCCGCATGACTATTAACATTAGTATCGAGTGAGCGTCTGCTTCCGGGTTAAAACATTTTGAAGTCTTCTCGTTTTAAAAATTAAAAATATCACAATTATTCCTCATCGGGATTTTACATATTTTTCATTATTTTACATTAATAATAAATGATAAATATGTGAGGATTACACAATTACAGTTCGCTTACATTTATAACACGATCGTTCACTTAGAAAATCATTTTACATTTTTATATTCATTTCCACGCTCTTGGTTTTACTCTCCTTACAATTCAGCTAGTGCCAACTGAATGGCGTAGTTGGTATGTGACTGGCCATCTGCACCTAAGGTTGCAGGCTCGACCCCGGTCTCTGTCGATTAATTTTAATGATGCAGAAGAATGACAGCGGTCATGTCGTATGATTATGCGGCTTGTAAGAAATCCCTTGAAGTTCCCGTTTGGCTTGGCAGTGAAAATTCTTTTAAAAAAATTTAAGTTTAATTTCGCCTCATCAGAGCTCAGGATGGCTCGCATCTCCGAGCCCTCTGAGAAGGAAACTGGCGGTCAAAATTACTTGCGGCGATTGGTATCGCTTATTATAAGGTACCACACTATAAAGTGGTACACGCTCCTGGGGAATGAGATAGGTCTGCAAAGGTAAAAAATACCAATATTTGGCTTCTACACGTTTTGCGCAGACCTTGAATAGGTTGCCCAGACTCACGTCGACGTTCGCGAGAATGCTAATTGTGACAGGTATGATAGAGAACAACATTGTCTTGACTATTTTTCTATAGACATTTAAATTTTTAGAAATATATGATAGAAGAAATAAATCTTTACATAAACATCATTTTGAAATCTGTTCCAATTTAAAAATTACAGATACGAAAAAATAACATGATAATTATCCTATTACTTAAAAGTAATTTGTTTAAGATATATATTACTTAAAATCAATTAGCTTAAAATAAATATTACTTAAAAGTAACAAATACCAAATTTTTTATACTTATCTTGTTTATTTGTGCGGTTTATAATTAAGATCGTATTGTAGCTTTAACACCCCCCTAAAACACATTACTATTGTATAAAGGGGGCGCGATAAAAATTATGATTGAAAATTGGGTCGCCAATGGTGAAAGATTGAGAAGCAATGATTTATAGAACTTAGCAGTGCTAAAAAAAAAAGGAATAACTTGTTTGCGAATGTGGTTCCATCATCCCATGTGGTATATATCGATACTTTGCAGACATATTGCTGAGCAGATGATATCGGAGAGACAATGCAATTGGACTAAAGAAAATAGGATCGTCATATTGTAGGATCGTCATATCGCTTTATATTTCTATCGGAGCTATGTTTCTGTTTGACGACGTTGCTAGGAATGGTTGAGCCATGACTGTACGAATTGCCGAGACAGTAAAGTTCAACTCTGAGAGGGAAAAAAATATAAAGGGACAGCAATCCACTTATTGGTGTTAACCTCTGACGCATGCCTCCAGCGTGTAATCAGCACATCACTGACTGAATCAACCATTCATTAGAAATACAATGAATGTAAGCTTAGGATACAGATACTTTTGACTACTTTAAGGTACTAAACACTTCTAGGCGAGTATGCGGTGGTGACGAGTGTATTCGACCTGGAGTTTCACGTGCTAGATAATAGAACTGTTTTTAACGTGGAATTTTGTTTCGAACTTAGCTCTGATGATTGGAAAAAGACGTTCAAGACAGCATCGAAATATTAACTTGATAATCTATTTCCCTACAACCCATCAACCAGGATAATGTTACCGGGTACTATTTTAATCAGTAGTCAGTTTTGGGGTTATTATTTGTTTTTGTTTTTTTACTGACGTGGTACGGCGACGAGATTCTACAAAACTTAGTTTTGATTTTTTTGTCATGGACTATTAGGCCTATACGAGTATTTCAGCAAGATAATGTACTTTGATTCAGACTTTATATGGCTTGTATCAGTGTTTCGCTTCCACTTACTTATCCAGCGAGGTCATGAAGGGTCAGGAGGTATCTCGTTAATAGAAAATTTATTAGGTTTTCATAAGCAGAGCATTCTTCAAGCACCACATATTAAGTTGATCTAATTCGTACTACAATAAATCCTGCTGAAGGGATATCTCTATGACTCAATAATCAACTGGATAACAGCTTGTATCTGATCCAGATTGGATTTATTGATATTTGTTTCTCTCTCTTAGTTATATTTCTTGAATAAATCACTTAATTCCTATGTAAATCATAGCATTTCTATACATACACATTGCATTTATTGATCTGTCTCATCCAAAAAACTCTTGGTGCGTCAATTTTTATGTTATATAATAGGTAGTAAGGGCTTGATATTTTGCAAAAATATACTTCTTGGTATTTTCGAAAGATAAAAAGAAGAAGAAAAATGCCTGAGAAATTACTGCAGAAGAAAATTAGTATCAGCATCTTTCTTTATTTAGCTTTATGCATAAATGCAATACAGCTGGATGTACTCTAATTTATTGATTTTTACAATAAATGCATACAATTTCTAGTCGTAATTAGATTGTTCTGTCTTGAAATTGCAATAATTTCATCAGACTTCTGTACATTCATTTAAAATACTCTGTTTTAGTTACGAATAAATTATCTTCATTCTTTCGGCATGGTGAATTTATTTTGATAATAGTGTAATTTTTTTCAGATTATTTCGGGGGATCGAGATATCACTTGAATTGATTTAACTAAATTTTTTTAAAGAATAGAGTGAAAATTTTAGAACTATGACAGGTACCGGAAACTGATTTGACATATTTTGGGTGTATTAGATTACAGTAAGATGGATATATATTTCTATTAAGAAGTTGATAAATAAAATTTGCTTAAAAGTTATATTCCAATAAATGCAAAAATAGACCAACAAATAATTTCAAATTTAACTTTGAAAAAAGTTCACAATATTTTACGTTTTTCTCATTTGGTTATAAAAATTACAATATCAACATAAATATTCATATGCAATTTGCGAATCTTATCATATAATATAGTAAAAATAACTTACTTTAAAAAGCTTTGCTTAGGCTTTCACATTTTAAAATAAAAAAAGAACGGTAAAACAAAAATCTAAGAAAATAAAAAAAGTTACGGACGTAGTACATTTTACAAAAAAATAAAGAGTATGATGAAGGAAAACTAAATGTAAACCATTTTTCAATTTAAGATGCTTTCATTTTGCAAAAAAAAAAAAAAAAAAAAAATATGAATCCTTTTTAAGTTTAGCTATAGATCTTTCATAATCAATAACTATGTTTGAATGTATTTTACATTAATTGCTTAGAGCTATGCTTCCAAAAGTTTACGTTAAAAAAGCAAGAAAAAAAACTGAGGTAAATTTCCATAATTCATTAATAAAGAAACTGGTTTTTTTGATAAAATTTGCCAAGATTGCGTTTGAAATGTGTGACACGAATCAAAAAATGTTTCAATATTATGCAACGTAAACTAATGAAAAGAAATTTTAATGAAAGAGAGAGGAAAAAGGATTGAACTTGAAGCGTTATTTTTTAACTCCTGAATGGCAACGAAATTTCTTACGGGTAATCTGACGGAAATTAAATGTAAATTTCACTATTAATAATAGAAAAATAAAAACTTTTTAGAAAGTCATAAACTGCTTTGTACAGTCAATCACTACTCTTTAAAAAGAAGTCGAAAAATTATTTTTGTTTTAATATGCCGAAGGGATATTAAGAAATTTCATTAATAGTTTTAAGGAAACGTTGTTTATTAAACTGCTATAATAAGTGTTAAAATAAGGAGAAGAAAAAATATTTGCTGTTTTTGCTTATGAATTTATTTTAAAAATAAGAATAATGTAAAGTTTTTAAAATATGATATTTATGAATATTTATCTATGTGTAAATATATGTCACTTTCACAATATACTCTATTTTAATTTTATTTTTCATGTCATTTTTCAGGCTTCCAGAAATAAAAAGAAAATTAAATAGTCTTTTGTTCTTGTTTACTGTTTCATGCAAATGAATTTAAAAATATATTTTTTTCATAATATTTAGCAACATCTCATTTTTTCAGCTAATAAAATGAAAGGAAACTAAAAGTTTTTTTTCTTAAATTTTTGTCAATATTTTAATGCAAGTTAAATCTGTTTATAAACTATCTCGTAACAATTTTCTAAAATACGAACAGATATCATTTTAATATGTCTTCTCATCTACCAACATTCAAGTCATAAATTATTAAGTTGTCCAAAATATTTCAATAGCAATTATTAAACCTGAGTATTAAATTTTTTGAATGTTTTCTTAGACATACAGTGCTGACCAAAGTGGACACTTATTTAAATTGTTATGATTTATTAAGTTTGTATGCTTATAGAAAATTTTACATTGCACAAAATGCTACGTATTTTATATAATTTTAAAGATACTTTAATAGTAAATTCAATTCTAGAAAAAAATGTAAATACTTGCAATACAAAAAAGTTATGCTGCAATAACAATCGATATATATTAGATACTGATGAGAGCAGTGAGTTATCAGTACTTAATGGGGTAGACTTTATTTTTTATTACAGCTTCACATCGATGTTTCATTGAGCTGAGAATAGTTATATTTGTCGTCATTGCTTTTGGACTAAATACCATTGTTATCCTTGCTAGAAAACAGTCTTGACCTTAATCCTATCGAAAACTTTTGGCACCGTTTGAAAATTCATGTCCGAATGAGGTACTGACGCGATGCTATTTTATTTTATTTCCTTTAAGTAACCCAGGTTCAATAATTATACATCACATCATGGCCAATGTTAAATAAAACAAGAATCGTCAGATAACAAAACTAACTTTTACGCTTAAGATAAATTTATTAAGTATTTAGGTTTACAAAGCACAATTAAAAGGAATTAGGCAATAAATAAAAAAAGAACTTAGCTTGAGAAAGGGGGAGTGATGATGGCAAGGGACATGGCCGGTGCCCGATGGTACGGTGATGTTCCGGCGTTAGATGTCTGCAAATCTGGGAGAGCGCCTCCGTCCAAAATTCGGGTGCGTTCCTTTTTTATTCCGCACCTCATCTCCCAAAAACTCCTGGAGCCGAACTATTTGCTTTCTCTTGGATTATGTCTCTAATTGGTCAAAACAGCCAGCGCAATGATACACCACGTTAAATCTATGCGTTCACTGAACTCAGAAAAGCGCGGGAATAATTTGACATTCCCCACCGAAGGAATGTCACCACATCCGTTCAAGGGGGACTGGTATAAAAATTTCTAGAAAGCAAGGGACGATTTCTAACACCATGGACAACCTCCCGGTCTCCCATCAGTGCCCATGAAATAAAAAAAGAACCTGTGACGAATCTATACGGCACTTTTCCACTAATACTCTTAGGCGTCTTTGGGTATTGTAAATTCGCGTATATTTCCAACTAGCTCTAAAAGAAGAAAATGGGATATACAAATGAATTAAGGTATTTAAGGAGAGCATTGTAAGTGAGCAGATAGTAGGTGATTGAGCCAAGAGCTGTAATGACGAAGTTAAGATGATTCAAGTGGATTGCGTGATTAGAGTATTGCTGTTATTATTCAGCGAAGTAGCATTAGAAGGAATGATCTACCTGGAGAAAACGACATTACAGCTAGGTGATATATATTATAACTTAGATTATCTGACCACAAGAGTTGATGTACACTGCTGGACAATTGCTAAGGACGGCTCACAAATTGCTATGTAGCATAACATTAAGCGAGACATGAGGCCTAGTAGGATAAAATATAGTTGCCACACTGTTCAGACATTAGAATAAAGAATATTTATTGTTCTGAAAAGTACAAAAGCTGTGAAACATCTGAAAGAAGAAAAAAATGTTCATTTGATCTGCGTACGGAGATATGGAACAACAGGCACCTTAAAGAAAGGTATCAGTACGGGATATGTTCACCGTGGAGTGTGATGCAACATTCCACACGTCGTACCATACTTTGCACAACATTATCCAGCAGCTGTTGAGGCAATTTATCCCATTCCTCTGTGAGTGCACGGATGAGGGTGTTCTTGTTTGTCGGAGGATAGTTTCGACCAGCAACTTGCCTCTCCAAAGCATCCCACACATTTTCAATGAGGTTTAGATCTGGAGAACGCGCTGACCATACGAGACGTTGAATACCCTCGCTGTCTAGACAATCCTGAACAGCGAGTGTTCGATGACATGTTGCGTTGTCGTCCATAAAAACAAATCTATCACCGACAGCACCGCGGAAAAGACGAACATGAGGAAGTAGAACTTCCTCAATGTATCGTTGGCCCGTCATAGTCCCATTCGCAACCACATGTAGGCGCGTGCGGCTATTGATCATGATACCGGCCCACACCATGATACTGCATGTCGGATATCGGTCCTTTTCCTGGATATTTTCTGGACGATAAGCAGTACCACTCTCGCGCCAGATCAGTTGGCGTCTACAATCCGATGACAGACTGAACCTACTCTCATCTGAGAATAGTACGCATGCCCAGTCCTGTTCAGTCATATTGTGATGCTCACGACACCATTTCAAACGGGCAGCACGGTGCTGTCTGGTCAATGGGACACACACAACAGGTCTGCGTGTGTATAGTCCTCCTCCCCTCAAACGTCTGACAACTGTTTTTCGGGAGATCTGCTTTCCTGAGGCAGCAAGAAACTGATTTGCCACCTGCTGAACTGTGGTGCGCCTGTTCCTTTTTGCTGATAGGACGATATATCTGTCTTCTGCAGGCGTCGTACTTCTAACACGACCTCCCCGTGCCGTCTACTACACATTCCAGTAGTTTTAAATGACTTCCACAGCCGTGAAACAACGCTGTGAGCGATGTCGAACTCCCTGGCAACATCTGTTATTTTTCGCTCTTCTTCGATCTTTCCAATCATTCGGCCACGCATAAAATCATCTATGTGACGTCGGGAAGACATGCCAGAAATTTTAAGTTCGTCTATTAAATATTTCCTGTAAAACTTTGACTTGAAACAACAGCTGTCCACACGCGAAAAAACCTTTAAAGCTCCTATGAACGCTATCACGTGATGAACAGACGTGGAAAAAAAATTGCATACTCATACTTCTTCTTATAAATATCCCGCACTTATTCTAATTTTCCACATTTTGCTTCCTTTCATTTTGTGGTTGCTATGGATGATAGTGTTATCCGTCCTTAGCAATTGTCCAGCAGTGTATAATAAAGTTAGTGAAAATTTAATGAATGTTAATAATTCAAGTTGTGCGTTTATTTCTCGTTCCTATTATTCCGATAAACCCGTTCGATATTGAGCTTAGTAGTTGATTAATATCATATTTTGTGATTTAAAGTAATATTAAATGTAAATCCGTTTGACGTAGACATATTGTTTAATATTTGTAATTAGAAGGTTTCTAATTGAATATATTGTATAAATATAATTTGTTATTATACAAATGGCGTCTGGTAATTCTTTGCCTCAAGTTAATCTTAGGGTCCAGGGTGGAATCCAGGGGGAGTTATCACAAGCTAATTGTTTCCTGACATCATGTAATAATGAAAGAAGAGCTTAAAATATTTTCAGCTCAATAAAACATCGATTCGAAGCTGTAATACAGAATGAATACAACCTCACAAAGCTCTGAAAACTCACTGCTATCATGAGTATCTTATGTAAAAGCAACATATATTGCAGTATACCTTTTTGTGAGTTGTAAATATTTGAATTTTCGTTTTTATATTGAATTTAGAATTAAATTTTCTTTAAAATGGTGTAAAATACGTAAAAACCTCAAGATTTTATTAAATCTCCTTATCTATTTGTTTCAAATGAACATTTTTACATTTTTCATACAAATATATCATTTAAAAGAACAATGAAATTTAAAGCCTTATAACTCAGAAATTTTTCAATATGAATATTTCACAAGCACGATCGGTCTTCTTTCCAAAAAAATGCTGAAGTTTTTTAAAGGGTCACAGGGGTGTTAAAAATGTTTCGAGAGCACAACATACAAACAATTTTCGACTAGAAATGATTCTTTGAGATTAAAATGAAATAATTTGATTCTTTCACACATTTCTTATAAAGGAATAAAGTTTCAAAAAAGTATAAAATATCCAAAATATAATCATAATTTTAAAAATAATAAGCACATAAAAATAAGAAAAATTTTGTAAGAAACAAATAGTAAGTTTTACGACGCGCATGATATTTTCTGCAATAATAATTCTAATTACTAGCAATAAGTTGATTTATAAAGTCAAATATATCCTTATTACATGCTAGTTTATCTTATATAAATAAAATAAAAAATAATATTTATAAAAATAAAAAAATACATTTTTTAAAAAAATTTTTAAAAAATTCAATTTTTGTTGAAATATTTCAAAAAATTAAAAATTTATAATACTATAAATACCTAGGATTTGAAGATTATGATAGAATTTATAATTCTGTAAAGTTTTATACATCAAAGTATGATAGTTTTTGAAACGCAATGCGCGTAATTGAAAAAAACACAAACTGAGAAAAAGGGCTTTAAAGTTTTAAAATTGAATTTGAGAAAATAAATCTTAAAACTTACATGCTAAAATGCTCCAGGATCATAAGATATACCTTCCTGTTCCTGAAACAGCTCAATTTCTTTGTTCTTTTTAATTTTCTTGGCTCTGCGAGTTTCAAAAGATGATTCTAAGCGCCTCTGTCTTGACGTAAAGATTCGACGATTGTCACGTTCAGCCAGGGACACACAAACATTTCTGTTAATTTTCAAGCCAAATTTCTCTAAAATAGTAATTAGTATTTGATTTCCATCATTAAAAACACTGCTTGCTATATTTCATCTCTGCAATGCTCATCTCTCTCATCATCCAATCTCTGCAATCTGAAGACTAGAACCAATCGTCTTAGGACAAAACTTCCAAATTAATGAATTTAAACTTTCATTAGGATTCTGTGTCTTACCTCCTAAACATTTCTTCAGGAGTGCCGGATGAGATAAGTCTGCAAATGCAGGCTTAATTACATCTCGAACAGCTTTAGCAACTGAGGGTTTGTGTTTATAATTTTGTAAATTATTATTAATTGCGGCATTATATACTTACACCATGTATTTGGATTTGTAGGACAAAACCAGTGCATCGGTTCATCATCAGTGCTGCAAGAATGACCCCAAACAGCCCAAATGGCTTTCCGCATTTCCTTTACACTAGTAGAATTGCATCGAATAGCATTACCATAGTAATGCGCAAGTTTATCAATTAAACTATCAGTTAACCTACCTTTACCGCCAATAGTTTTACCATCAGATAATTTCTTTTTATTATATACTAATTTAAGGTTCCTAAGTCTTGTACCCATTCTCTTTTGCACATGGCCTACACATTCTATTTTCTGAATAAGATGGTCATCGCCGTATGGCTTGTTTTCAAAAAGGGCATTGAATGTTTTTGTGTCGCCATCTCTTATGTAGTTCGAATATTTCAGGTTGTGAAGCTTTTCTGATCGATTAAAAATCCTCAACATCCCGTCAACTCCATCTTACCAGCAGAGCCAGAATAAATTTTTCTACTGAAATCTTATGCGCTCTTTTTCATTTATTGTACTTGATACCAAACTTTACCCCTTTATAACTGTCGCATACTTTGCAAAATGAGGACAACACTTCCCTATCCAAAACCTTACCTGTTTCGGCCCCTATTACAGTACATACTCCAATCAATGATGAATGTCCTCTTGTTTTCCAGGTACCATCACCACTTACCGTTAAAAGGTTATCAGGTGACGAAGAATTTTCTTCTACAGCTGCCCTTTTCATGCTTTCTTCAGCGACTTCCTTCATAACACGTGAAAGTTTATTATTAATAACATCATATGATTTTTGTTCAACAGGATTAGGAAGACTCATTACAGCACAAAAGGTTTTTAATGACTCTAAACCTTGGCCTATGCATCTCATTGCTAAAATAGATCTTCTGTTAATTTCTGGAGCATTATTTTTATTCCCAGTGTTTTCACAGCTTGAAAAAGTACAAACACTCCCACAGTTTTTACAACGTATTTCAAAATTCGAAAATAAACCACGAGTGGACTTTTCATTAATTGTTAATGGTTTATGACATTTTAAACAACATGATACTGATAAAATAGAGCTAAAAGTTGAAATAAAATAAAAAATACGATATCCTTTGAAGTTTTTTTTTCACTTACCTTAACAAGATTTGACTTTAATGAAGTCTGAATTCCTGAGATTTCATTACTGGAAGCACACTTACTTTTATCTTTCCTTTCTGCAACATATGTATGAGAACATACCTTCATGAATTGATTCCCTCTAAATCTTCTTTTCTTAGGACGTTTACCTGAAGGTCTACGATGAGTATTTTCCATTTCAATCGAGAATTTTCAATTGTTTTTAATTTTGATAAACGGTTTTAAACAACCCTGTTTTGAATTTCGATAAGTTATTGCAAACAACGTGCTAGCATTTCCAAAACAGAATCAAAACACATTAAAAAAGCGTGTGTTGAGTTGCAAGCTTCCTTCTCAATTAAGCAAGTGTTTAAAATATTTCATGAGGCTTTTTAAAAACAGAAAAATAAAACGTATGCGGAAATCAAGAAAAAGTGGGTGTGGCATGTAGCCATTTAAACATTGTTATTACTAAATTGCTGTTTGGAATTTTTCGAATAACTTTCGAAGTTTTTGTAGTACTATCACGTGGTTGGTATCAAAATGTTCAAAAGAAATTGAGGAACAACATATATTTTTTTCGAAAATTCGAAAAAATCCAAGATTAACACCCCTGTGACCTCTTAACAGTGTAACAAAAGTGCATCATATTTGAGATTTTGAATAGGTGTTTGTTTGTAAAGAAACAATGAATCTCCCTTCACACACATTTTTTTCTTCTGATGATATATCGACGTCGAAAAGTTACATCAATTTTGAAAGGATAAAAATCTCATATTCTTATTGTTGGCACTTGAGGAAAAAATCCTAAAGTTAAGAACCTTAGTAGAAACTGTGATTTTCTCTTTTCTCGCCTACTTAATAGTAATATAAAGTAACTCTGTGCACAGAAAAATAATTTACTCCAATGGATACAAGAATGAATCTTTTTCTAACATGTTGAACAAAGAAAGGCTTCATTCTCTAAAGCAAGAATATTTATCTTTCATTCTGGTATATAATGGATGTTACTCCAAAGGACTCGAAATTACCATTCCTATTGTCCAAAGGTTTACTTAAAAACTTTCTAATTAAACTTCTAGTGTCTAGTTTAAGTTTGTAAATACATTTTTGAAAAGAATCACTCTTTTGATAATTAAATTATCGTAACCGTCTTCTTTAGTAATTCTGGTTAGTCTTTCCTCAAGTCCTAAAATTAGTCACTATGAAACTAAAAAAAATCATACATTTTTTTTTTTTGTTGAAAAAGGAAGGTTTAACTTAGGAGTGTAAAGTCTGAATAAATTTTATTTTTATTTGAGTTGTATAGTTTTTAATCTATTCTTTGTTTGAATACAAATAGGGATCATAAAACATCTAAGTCGCTTTACATTTCAAAGCATTAAGAACGAGGAAAATTTATCTGATAAATAAATATATATTTTAAAGATATTTGTTTTAATTTGTAATATTAATTTAATTCGTACAGTTTTGCCGTTACCTGCCAATTTCTCTGAGAATTTCAGGGTATTTCATCGCATTTTTTTTTCAGTTACTGAAATCTTAATCTTAGTATTTAGCTTTCGATTGAATTGAAAAACATACTTATAGTTTTTGCCTCTTGATTTAAAAAGAGGCAAGACTTGAATGGCTAAAACGAAAGTACATTTTCTACAACATCCCCTTAATCAGCGTGATCACATTTGGAAGCCCATTTCTCTCAAACGCGTTCTTAGTGGCATTAAAAGAAGCATTCTTGCCAAATTCAAGTTTATAGATCTAATAGATTAAAAACAGGAATTTTAATCTATAGCCCCTGCAGCGCTTGTCTCTGGGGTTTATTTCGGCAAAACCCGTGTTCTTAATTTATCTCTGCTAAGCAAAAGAAGCGTGACTGGCAGATTTCTAGCTCTAATAGGGCTATCGGTTCAAAAAAAAAATGTTTTTTTTCATCTGTGGTAACCCCTTAAACCCTGCAACTTCTTTTTGAATGTTGATTTCTGTGAAAATCGTTCTAAGAGGATATCTTTACAAAAGTAATGTGCGTGCGAAATTTCTAGTCTGCAGGTCTAATAGCTCAAACATTTGAATGTATATATACTCGTATAACATCTTGCAATACCCATGGCCAGTCGATTTAACCGAAATCCATTCTTAGTGGATATCTACGAAACAAAAGGATCATATCCACAAGTTCCAGCTTTATAGATCGAATAGTTTTGGAAATCTCGTGATGAGTAAGTGAATGAGAACAAGTCACTTTTTTCTCATACAGGGAAAAATGCCATGTTGCCAAATTAGACGGATAAAATCAGAAAAGTGATAATATGCAGCATAGGAACGATGGATCTACATAGAATGTCGGTTCGCAAACCACGTTTAGTCGGTGAAAATTAGGATTATAGAAGTAGTCGGAAGGACAATGAGCAAGATGAGAGGAGTGGCCAAACAAAAGCGGGGATTTATTGCGGCGTGAGAGGGTTGAAGAAACCTTGTGAAGGGGCTTTATAGCGCCTTTCACTAAAATCCTCTTGGGGAATGTTTGGGGCCAGAATGACATTTCTTTCCAACCAACTCAAAAAGGAAACGCGATAAGCTTCAGTATTCGCAAAAAAAAGGCTAGAAGAGTCTTAGAGAGTCTTAGGGGAGTCTTATAAGTCTGAGGAGGTCTTAGAAAGTATTATAAAAAATCATATAGAAGTGATTTCAAAGCCAGAAGGCTGCCCAGTTGCCGGATCAAGTTAAATAACAGTATTACATAAAAAATATAAAAATTGGTAACTGTTCGCCGTGGAATATTCGTAAGAGTAATAATATTACACTTTAACGATAAAGTGGACACGAGTAAGTTAAGGAATCGTCCATAAATATGGATTCGGTGGTTAATTTATCATAAAGATAGTAAGTAAGATTTAATGCGTTATTTGTTAAGAATTGTAATTTATGTCATATCACTCCTGATCATTAATCTATAAGACTTGTGTAGTATTGCTTAATATAAATTGAGATAATAATAAACTAAATTCATTATCGAAGGTTTGAGGGGGGGTAATATTTTATCCCTACAGACTTAGGTCGCGTGGATGATGAACACATGATACCTCCAGTTCGGTGGTTATCACAACCTGCAAGTATGCGAATTCCCCACTTCTACCTCAGTTGTTGTTGTCGTGTCCTTCCTAGAGGGAAGGAATGAAAGATACATGAGATGACACTACATATCTCCCCCACTCCAATTTAGGCATGGAACTGGAGGGGTGGGAAACATTCTCCAGCCCCTGCACCCGTGTTTCTGCTGAGACCACCCAGAAGACTTTCGGACTCGCTGATTTAATGAGCATGTACTCCGTGTGTACTCGGAGGGTATTTGGTGGTATTCGACATCGATCCCAGACCCTCCGATCTGGAGTCCCATTGCAACAGGAAGTACCAGCCACTGCGCACCAAAACCTGTGGCTCCTGCATGATGGTGAACCAGTACATTTTTCGAAAGTGGTGCGTAACCACGGTCATGCTACATATCCCGGGAGGTGGATTGGACGTGGATGACATGTTGCTTCACCTGTTCTCATTCTCATGGGTTTCTTCTTCTGGTATGGGATAGATAAAAATACAAAGAAGAAACACATCAAATTATATTTCCAGGAGTTAATTCTCTTAACATCTATACAACACTCAATTTTAATTCTCTGTTACATTTTTACTCCAGATAATTTCTTCTTGTAAGTGACATCGAAGTCCTGGTGAGAAAGAATAATTCTGATTATTCATCTTAATAGTTAAGTTGGACTAATTAGAGATGGTTCAAATAATATATTTTTTGTGACTACTTTATATTAAAAAAATATTCTTCTTTATATATAAATATGTCAAATTTAAAACATTTTACAATGTATTTTTACTACGTAAACTACGTAACTACTTAATACTACAATAATATTTTTGACAAGTCTTTTTAATAACAAACACATTAGAGAAGCTTAGACTATTTGTTGTTCCTCCTGTATTACAAAAAAGTAAACCTTGAATTCCAACCATGTGGATAGGATGTATCAAGGATGACTAATACTTACCTCTAATAGCTTCCATACCTTTTTATGAAAGCTTTTAATATCTCATCCGCAACTTCACTATTCAGGTCTTTTATAGCAGTTTGATTGGATTTCAGACTACAATTTACCTACTACCAGTTTGCGTCTATCATCCCTTCGATTGCTGGACTGTATCTTTTTTTATGCATTTCAAAAAGAAAATAGACATAAGGCGTATTTAAATCAACGTTTGTTTGATGAAAAATACGAGAACAGTGTTCAGTGACCATTCATAGAAGTTTTCCGTTTCGAAGTTACTTAACTGCAAAATAAGGCTTCTTTTTCGATTCTCGCTACCAGCAAATCACATCCAAGGACAAAAAGTAATTCGAGGCGTATTTTCTATATAAAATTAGACGATTAAGGAACTTCGAAAAAAGTTCTAAAAATGGTATTTGTTTGCATGATTGAGTCTAAAAGAGGAAAAGAAAAGAATGACACACCCAGTTCGCTTCAGCTCCATTTGAATTGATGAAAGGAACATTATTTGCATTGATGAATTATGTAAATTCATGGAGGTTCACGTTTAGAACATATACAGATAAAATGTCCCAAGTTTCTCCTCGAATGCATTTCTGATGACTCTGTTCTGTGCGTCATTGTATAATTCAAATCAGAACTCTCGGACTCAATACCATGCATTATATTCTATTATCTGAAAGTATTTTGGTCGTTGCAGCATGAAATATTCACATACTATTTCCTAAAGTATACATTGATTCTGAGGTACATTTATTTCTAAGCAGAAAATCGGAACATTTCATCCGATTCCATTCCGACTGAAAAACCGATTATAAATTGCCCTTGAATATTTTTCAGAGCTATATCGTTTAGTTTTGAAATGTAGTGTCTTAAATCGGAACAAAAATCCTGAATGATTGCTAAACCCAACAAATAACTGATGTGAAAACAGAAAATTAACCTTTATTTTGCATGGAAGCTCTTAAAGAATTGCAAAAAGTCTATGTACTTTGTTTCTAATAATGAAAAGTGCACATCATGCATACGCACACACACACACATACACATACACACACATACACACACACATACGCACACACACGCACACACACACACACACATATATATATATACCTCGATTATATGCGTATATATATGTGCATGTATATACGCATATAATGGTGGCCATTGGTAAAATAATTACTGAAAAGATTAACATTATTTAGATGGCTGATGTAATGTGGAGTTATTATTGATGTTGTTTGTTGCATTGATGTTATTGACGAGACAGTCTTCTTGAAAGGTAATCTGGCTCATTATACATTTAAAACATAGAAAGAGATGACACAAGAAAAACACAGTAATAAAAAGGCTGTAGATACATCATGATTGCTGTAACGTTTGAAAGAATAACGGTAGCGTATTCTTGGTTAATTAAAATATGGAATTTATTTACGTCACAACTATTGAAAATTATTTACTAAATGATACATTAAAGTTATTAAATTTAATTATAGATTGTTAGAGTCCAATATTTTGTGAGAGGAGGATTCGTTGGTCACCGCTCTCGTGCAAGTTCAAAGCATCTCCCCTCTCATCTTCCGGTCGACGAGCTAGATTCCTCGGGGGTCAAACAGGGGTTGCGTTGCACCTGCAGATGCACGTGTGGGTGTCGGGTCCACAAAGAAAGCCGACTAGATGTTGATGTTTTCGAGAAGTGACGTTAAAGCTCTCGCCCTCTCTTATAGAACTTTTCCGTTGAGAAATGTTTAATGGAATGACAATGAGACAACTGACAGATTACCGACACATCCCTTCATCAAGCACCACTATATTTCTGAGCTGCAATTTTAACTACTAAAGAAAATACTGAACTAAATTTGGAATTACTTATTTCTAGTGAGTGAGTGTTCTTGCTAGGGAACTTACACAAATCCATAGTACGAAAATGATCAATAACAATGTAAGAAAACATACTGTAACATTAAATAAAAATACAACCACTCCTATCACAATGCCTATTATCAATTATACTAACAACATGTTACATCAAATGCTAGTGTAAGACCTTAAATTTAAAATATTATTCGCCACTTTACTTAATGAAAATTATACTAACGACATGTTGATATGATATGCGAAGTGTACAACCTTACACACACAATAATTTTCACAATATGCCTCTTGCGTAAACTAAATAATCATGTATATTTTAAAACCCGATACACAAAATTAAGCATATTAATATATTTGCTTTTCATGACTTTATCTTTTGACACGCATCTCCATTCGATATGATATACAGTACTAGTAAATAAATAAAATTAATACAATTATTAATCTTTAACTAAAAAACATTATAAGCAACAATTATTATTCATGAGCAAGATAACATTGTTAACAATTCCTAATTATCTATCACTGATCTGCTGAGACTATCTGCATTTTTGTGACTTTTACCCGACCGATGTACAATTCTAAAATTATATGGTTGCAAAGCCAAAGCCCATCGCATCAATCTAGGGTTAGAACTAACATTTCTATTCAACCACACCAACTGGTTGTGATCGGTTATAACTAAAAATGAATTTCCATCTAAGTAATAATGTAACCTTTTAATTGCGAAAACAATACTAGCACATTCCTTCTCCGTCGTACAATAACGCTTCACTACCTCTGAAAATTTCTTACTCAGGTAAAGGATTGGATGCTCCTCACCTTGTTCAGTTAATTGTGATAAAAACTGCTCCCATACCTGCGTTTGAAGCGTCCGTTTGAACAATGAATTCTCGTTCAAAATTTGACGCGTACAAGACGGGCTTATCTGTTTGTTTTCCCCTTTTGTTCTCGAAATGCGTCTTTACCCTCGGTCGTCCACTCAATTTCTCCTCTCTTTGCTCTTCCCTTCAACGCGTCCGTCAACGGATCAGCGATTACCGAGAACAGATTTATATGTTTTTGGTAATAAACCGCTAGACCTAAAAAGGCACGTATTTGGGTTTTCGTGCGAGGGGTAGGGAACTCTAGAACAGCCTGAACTTTGATCTCGGAAGGGGTGCGAAAACCTTGACCCACAATGTAACCCAAAAATTTGACATTTTGTTGCGCAAACTTACTTTTTGAAGGTTTTATCGTTAACTTAGCTCTCTTTATTCTCTACAGAACCGTTTCCACATGTTTAAGGTGCGACTCCAAGTATCTGAGAAAATTGCGATATCGTCTAGATACGGGACAACGAAATCCTCTAGTCCGTTAAGTAATTCAGCCATGAGTTTAACAAAGAAATATGGAGCATTCTTTAATCCGAAACTCATCCTTAGGGGTCTGTATGTACCAAAGCTAGTACAGAAGGCTGATTATCGATGTGCAGTTTTACTCGAAGGTATTTACCAATATCCCTTAGATAGGTCTAAGACGGTAATAAATTTAGTCGCCGATACTTTTTCTACGCGTTCTTCGATATTCGGAAGAGGAAAATATTCCGTTCTAATGATCCCGTTTAATTTCCTGTAATCTATACATGGACGAGGTTCTTTCCCAGCTACCTCAACTAAAATCATAGGGGACATGTAATCCAATTCTCCTACCTCAATGATTCCTAATTTTAACATTCGGTTAATTTCGTTTTTTAAGATTTCATTTTGTCGGTGCGACGTTCGATGAGGGCTTCGTCTAACTGGTTGATCGCTAACTAACTGGATTTCGTGTTCAACCAGATTAGTTAAACCGGGATTGTTTGAAAAACATTTAGAGTATTTATTTATTAATTCGCGCAGTCGATCCATTTGTTTGTCGTGAAGGTGTTTGTTCAACTCGCTAGCCTGGATTACGTCCTCGAAATCATAAACGAGAGAATTGTTTTCTAAGTATGGGATTTCTAATTCCTGGTCTGCGAGAGAGTTTTTTGTTTCATCATTAATAATTACGTTAACGTGTTTTGGCCTTTTGTAATATGGTTTTAGCATATTTATATGATAGATTTGAGATGTTTCACATCTGCCGGGGATTTCGACTAAATAGTTCGTTTCCGAAATTTTATTTAAAATTGTCCCAGGACCTATCCACTGCACTGCTAATTTATTTGCTCTGGATGTAGATAATACTAGGACTAAATCCCCATCCTTAAATTCACGTTTTACTGCATTTTTATCATACCAAGTTTTCCGCTTTACTTGCATTTCCTCCATTTTATTTATAGCTACTTCTTGACATCTTTTTAATCTATTTATTAACTTAAACATATATTCAGTGACGAGATCACCCTCTTCTTCCGGTTCCATCCAATGTTCCATTACTAACGTCTCTGGGGTTCGCAAATTTTTCCCATACACCAACTCTGACGGTGTATACCCTGTACTTTCGTGGGATACAGTTCGTAACGCTAAAATAATTGACGGAAGATGTTTGTCCCATTCGGAACCTGCATCTAAACATAAGACTCGTAAGAGTCGTTTCAACGTTCGATGAAATCGCTCAACAGGGATACTCTGTGGATGATACACAGAACTATGCCTGACAAGTATTCCGAATCTTTCAAAAAACTCGGTTGTCAGAGCACTAGTAAAAGAAGTATCCTGGTCACATTGTATTTCACGGGGAAACCCCATCCGACTAAAGATGTTTAACAGCGCATCTGTGACACTAACGGAACTAATATCAGACACCGGAATAGCTTCAAGGAATTTTGATGACATGCAAATGGCCGTGATAAGATATCGATTCCCTTTAGATGTGATCGGGAGAGGCCCACATGCATCAATATTTAGCTTAGTAAAAACCTCCTGAATAACAGGGACCAATTTTAGTGGAGCTTTCTTTTTATCATTGGGCTTCCCAGCCCTCTGACACTGATCGCAAGTTTTTACAAACTGTTCCATATCTCTATAGCAATTCGGCCAGTAAAAATATCGGTTTAATTTGTCTTTGGATTTCGTAATTCCCAGGTGTGCAGATGTTCCCTCATGACACAAGGATTTAATGGGATCGCGCAACTCTTCCGGCACTACTATTAACTTCACCACGTTACCTAACTTATCTTCACGATTTTTGACCAATAATTCCTTCTCTAGCGAATAAACCTGATTGGTAACCTGCACTTGACTGGCTGCCTGTTCGTATAAGGATTTAATCTCCTCGCTATTTTTTTGAGCATTGATTAAATTCTCTCGCGTAACCCATAGCAGCGCTAATTCCGGAACATATTCCTGAAGTGCAGGTATTAAACTTTCGTCCTCTGCATCCGAAGAAACAATTATAACCTCATCTTCCTCTTTTTTAGCATTACCACTATCTATTCCCCTTTCTTCTCTAGCCGCTTTGACTTGAGACCTTGTTTGGACAGCATTCAATATTTCGACTGGCAGGAAATTATAGCCTAAAGTTCCTTTTATTAGCTCGGCCGTTTTATTTCCAAGCAAATATCGACCGTGTTGATTTAAGTGATTTCCACAAACCGCGGCCTTAGTTTGCACCGTTCCAAAATTTCCGGAAATTTCCACAACCGCCAAAGGTAAACAAACTAATTCTGGGCTTAACGGTTGTTTTACCCAAACATTTTCACCAGAGAAAGAAGAAGGATTTATGTATTTTGCACATACTAAATCTATTGTCGCTCCCGTATCTCTAAGAATGTCTATCTCGTGACCATTCACAGAGCCCTTTGTTGTATATGAATTAAGAAAATCCGGGTTTTCATTTCCTTCAATATTATTAGAGTTTCCGTCGTTCTGTTTTTATTAATTTAGGGCAAACGGCCTTTATATGTCGGGCATATTGCAATGATAACATCTTTGTATCACTCGTTTTTCAAAAGTTCTCTCTCTAGTACTCTCCGGAACAGAAGCTCTAATCTGGGGGAAGTTTTCCCAAATCTATTTTCTTTTTCTTGACCCCTGAGTATGTCAAAATTTTATCATTTTTGCCCCACTTATCCATGGGTTTCGAATTTACCTTTCGGACGTCCTCATAATTATCAAAGAGTTCTGCTATTTGAGTAGCTGATTTAAGGTTTGCCCAATTATCTAAAAATGATCTTTCATACTAGCATTGGCGCGTTTTTAATTGATCTACCACCATTAGATCTTTAAGATCTTGAAAGGTATTTATTTCTAAGCCAATCAGCCACTCATCTAGATAATTCGTAATTTCAAAAGTGAAATCCTTCCAGGTGCTATCGGATTTTTTCTGGTGTTGGACAAATTTTTGCCGAAAGACCTCCGGACTTAACTTGAATCTTTTAAGTAATAATTTCTTTACATAATCGTAATTTTTGGCTTGTTCCTCCGGTTCGCAAGCAATAAATTGCACGATCTCTAGGGGTAACAAACCCAATAATTGCCCCACCCACTCTTTCTTTTCTATTGACGCCCTTTTAGCCTGGCGTTCAAAGATCACTAGATATAAACTAATATCTGACTGCTTAGGATCGAAATCTGGGATCAATTTTTTTAAGTTTAAATTAGAGATTACAGAACATGCATTTGTAGAATCGTTTGATTCATCGTTTACCCTAAATCCGGATTCTATTTTAAACCTTTCTAAATCAAATTTCAGCTGTAATTCTTTCTCTTTTTAATGCCTGCTCCTTTACTAACTCCTCCAATCTCATTTTTCAGCCTTTCTAACTCCTCTAATCTCATTTTTTCAGCCCTTTCTAACTCTTCCAATCTCATTTTTTCACCCCTTTCTAACTCCTCCAATCTTTTTCCGTTTGCAATGATAGTCTCATACAGATTTTTAACAAATTCCTCTTCATAACCTTCACTGTTAGTGATTGCAATTTTTATACTAGGGACAGTCATATTTAAATTGGCATTTATTTCTAATTCCTCAGCATGTTGCAACATGCCTTGCTTTTTCCCTTTACCAAGGAAAGCCATTTTTTAAACAATACCAAATAAATGTCACGTTAAATTTTGCACTATTGTTACTATTCTCTATTAATACAATAACACTGGTCCCATGCATATACAGAAATACACAAAGAAAAACTTAAGGGGGCATAGTACCTTGCGAGAACAAAAATTGTTCGTTGTCATATACATGTTACGATTCATCATAAGTTAACAAATTTTGCTAATTTTGATCTGAATTTTATATATTACCTATAACAATGTATAAACTTTAAGAAAACTAGAGAAATTTTGTTCTTTAATAAATACAAAATTTTAAAAAAGAAGATAAATATATATACCAAATTTTAAAAAAAAATATTACTTACCTCCTGTTCCCGCAAGATAATTTTTAAATTATACACTTTAGAATCTCAATTTTTGCATTAAATTGAATTTAAATGTAACCTTTATTCTGTGTGTGTATACCACTTAATTGAAAAGTATCTTATATATTTTTTTAATATTTTTTAAAAATGAAAAATTCATAAAAAATATTTTTTTTTAAAAAGTTCAATTTTTATACAGTTGCAAATCAAAATGTATTAAACCATAAAACATAATTATGGCATACAGAATTAAGATCTATGACTAGAATATGCATGCCAATTTTTGTAGCTCTAGAGTAAAAACTTTTTTTACAATCTTGCGGGAAAGTGTAAGAAATTGAAACTGAGAAAATCAGTTTAAAGAATGACATTTCAATATTTCAAATAAAACTTAATACATAATATTTAAAATGATCCTGCTTCATATGTAGGACCTTCTAGTTCTGCAAAATGCTCATTTGTGGCTTTTTCTCATTCTGCTAGCCCTACGGGCCTCTAATGTATATGATTTTGATTTAATTTCGGCATTTTTATGCGTGCATAATTGGCCTTAAAGGCAGAGGTAACAGTAAAATGTCCTATTTTAAAGCCAAAGAGCTTTCATTATCTTTATACGTCCCGTCATTCCCTCATTAAACATCACTATAGCCTCATTTACTGCTATGTCTACAATATTTTTAGATGACCCACACACACACACACAGAAGTTTTGGGGCAGTACTTCCGAACAGTCGAGTTGAACGACTCATTAGCGTTTTGTGTTTTACCCCCACACATTTTTCAGCAATTTTGGTGCAGATAGTTCTGCTATTATAGGCTTTATTTCATCCATTATGGCAATTGGCACAATATTTTTTATATGTTTGAATAAAGAAGCACTATTCGTAGCAACTGCCTTTTGATATTTGCACCACGAAGTATCACCAATTGGGCAGAAGTGATGCATAGGTTCCTCATCAGTGGACCTATAATGACAATAAATTGCCCATATGGCCTGACGCATATCACTAACGGAGCTATTATTCTGTCTAATAGCATTGCCATAATAGGTGGTAATTGTATCAATGAACTTATCAGTCAGACGATTTTTTACCGCTGATACTCTTACCGTCTGATAATTTTTTGCCACGATTCATTGTTTTTAATTTTCGCAGTCTAGCACCCATACGCTTTTGTATGTGGCCAACACATTCAACTTTTTCGATAGAATATGGTGCTGTCCTTTGAAGCTCTGGGAAGGTTTTTGTGTCCCCATCGCCGATATACTTAATATATTTCGCATTTCGTTGTGGCACCGATCTTTGAAATATTTCCTTCATCCCGTCTACTTCCATTTTACTGGAAGAACCAATATGGTTCTTTACACAGTGTGGTTGATGTTTCAATTTCCACTCTTCATATGAATGTCAGATTTTGGACCTCGCCATTTTCACATCCTTTACAATATGAAGAGAAACAGCAACATCAATCACTTTCCCTGTAACATCTCCAATGACACTACAAACACCAATACGGGAAGTGTGTCCACGTGTTTTCCACGTACCGTCACCACTGACACAGATTTCGTTACTTCCAGAAGCTGATACTTCTTCTTTCGCAGCATTTTCATGGAGTCGTCTGCTACTTCACGACTGGCCAAATTTATTTTTCGCATTATCCTTTCATATGACTTTTGTGATACTGGGGATGGCAAATCCATTGCTGTGCAAAAATTCTTTATTCCACAAAAACCCAATCCTACTGTACGCATAGCATAGGTTATTCGTGTATTAACTTCATAGTCCTTACTTGAAGCAATAACTGAGGAACTTTTAAAGTGGTCAATGTACTGCATGAGTAGCATTCAACATAAAACTCAGATACCAATCCATACAAAATCTTTTCTTTTAGAACTACTTTAGTATTGCAGTTAGGACATATTAAATATTTGGATAGTTCAGATAATAAAATATCAATGTTTATCATTCTATATCCATTAGATTGATTGGAATTTCTTACTTCCTTGTCAAGATAATTTTCTTTGCACAATTTCTTAGCGGAAGCGAATATGCAGTCAACAGCAAAGCGTATCTGATACATTTCGAGTGTATTGATTCGCATGAAAACGCTTTCGTTTTCGGCGATTGTCACTGCCTCTACGTTGAGCTTTACTAGACATTTTTACTAATTAAAAGATGCAAAAAAAACTTCAATCAACAAAAATTTAAAAAGCTTACGAATTACGAGAATAACGAGATAACACTCAATAAAGCAGCAGTAAACGGTATGAAATACAAATGTAAACAAGCAATACTTCAAACTAGGGCAGTGTTGAGTTGCAAACTTCCTTCTCTCATTAAAAATAGATAAAATTAAAAATTAGCAACAACTGGGGAGAAAATAATTTCAACAACACCATCGATTTCAAAACCGAAACTAACGAACATGGTTTGTTCACATTGGATTTAAATGGACAATCCAGTGCTGACGTTTGAAATTTTTTGTTGCTATTGCCGTACTTTTGGTCCGATTTTGACGCGGTTTGTTTTAAAATGCTCCTAACAGTCTGTATTAATTTTTAAAAATATTTTTGAAAAATGGATTATTTTGCCGTTTAAAGGTACTATGCCACCTTAACACTAAAAATAATCAAAATCATTCAAGGGACTTAAAACGCAATAAATCTTAAGCTAAAATTGCACACAATGCTTGAAATGCAATTACAATTCTCTAGAAACAAAATAACACTGTTCCCATGCAAGAAAAAACACTAAGTATTTCAAAATTTGTAAATAACATTTTAACCGAAATTCCTAATACAATATGCAGTTTGCAACTCAAAAATATAACAGTACTCACCCACTTGAAGTACTCAGCTTGCTGTCGGAAGCAAATTATGTGCAGTAATGGCACTAGTGGTTTTGAACTCTTCCGTGTGAACAATGGTCCTTTTGACCAATCTTGAATCTTTCACTCTTAACAATAAGTGTGGTCAGTTTGACCAGCCTTGAATTCACTCGTGGCACGGCTTCAAAGATGAATTCGATCGCAGCACGGCTTCCGAAGATCGCTTTCCCTACGGATACTCTAGCCGTTAACACTATAGATCAGTTTGATCTTCTTTGAGCAGGACGCTCTTTTCCTCCGAATCTGAATTCAATTGCAGCACGGCTTCCGAAAATCACTTTCCCTTCGGACACTGGCCGTTAACACTATAGATCAGTTTGATCTTCTTTGAGCAGGTTGCTCTCCTTCTCCTAAGCTGAATTCAATTGCAGCACGGCTTCCAAAGATGTCTTTTCTCTCTGCATTGTGGTCCGTCCGTAAAAACCCCAAATTTCCTCCTCTCATGGGTCCTGAATGCTAACTTTTTATCCCAAAGCGCTGCCACCAAAACTGTAAGCTGTAACGTTTGAAAGAATAACGGTAGCGTATTCTTGGTTAATTAAAATATGGAATTTATTTACGTCATAACTATTGAAAATTATTTACTAAATGATACATTAAAGTTATTAAATTTAATTATAGATTGTTAGAGTCCAATATTTTGTGAGAGGAGGATTCGTTGGCCCCCGCTCTCGTGCAAGTTCAAAGCATCTCCCCTCTCATCTTCCGGTCGACGAGCTAGATTCCTCGGGGGTCAAAAAGGGGTTGCGTTGCACCTGCAGATGCACGTGTGGGTGTCGGGTCCACAAAGAAAGCCGACTAGATGTTGATGTTTTCGAGAAGTGACGTTACAATGCAAAAGAACAAATACAGATTTTCCAGAGTATCTCGGGCCTTTTATATCAAGCAGCAAGCAAAAGTTAACAAACTCATGATTTTCGTGGATGTACCTTTTTTTATTGATAGAAATATATCATTCGATAATTTTTTGTTAGGCCACGTAGCTAGTAATTATTTACGTGTAAGTTCTAAAGTCCAGAACTATCGCAAACTAAACAGTTATTCTGATGAAATCAATGGGAATTATTATATTTCCCCCTCTGTAAGACGCGTGTGTGAGCCAGGGACCCCATAACACACTCACATCTCACAGAGACCCCAAGTATAAAATAAAAAAAAAATATATTAACATCATTTTAGAAAACTTCCCTTTACTTAAACAAGAAAATATTCGAAAGTATGTGAAAATATATAATCTCAAAGTGTGCAAAAGTTTTGAAACTATACACCACCTTATTGATAATGAATATGAATTCAGAAAAATAAATTCGTAAAATACAGAAGAATTATATTTAAAAATATTTTGTTTTTGTTTTACATAGATTTAAAATTGTATACAAGAGCACCGATGCCGAAAAAAATACATTCAGAGATAGGCCCACGGCATACATAATCATTAAAACAAGTTTTACTTCTCATCGCATGTATTATACTTCACAATAGCTCAAAAACAAAAGTTCCTTAGACTAAAAATTGCAAATGAAACAAAAAGTTGTTTTTTTAAAGAAAACCATAATATTTACTACTTATGACTTACTTTTATCTAAAAAAAATCCTTTTATGAAAACAGTGCTATGTATTTATGACAAAAGGTACAAGTTCGGAGGCAATAGTATTTTGACAGTCAAAGGTATAACTTCCTCTGAGGTACTCACATTGATATCCTGACTACCCATCTTATTTCCTATTTCTTCAAACTACATTTATTTTCATCTATATTTTTATCTTATTTTTTTAAATATAAGCATATTTCCTTGCTTATATGTATTTATTTGGTTGGGTTTTTTTGTCTCTCTGTCTAAGTGCTCTCAGAACAATTATCGTTATATACACATTTAAAGTTCAAATTCATATCAAATTTAAATATCACTCTAATGAAGTAAATCTTATAACTTAAAATTCTTAAACCCTTTAAAACCAAAAGAACTGTATATAAAATTCTCAGTGTAAAACATATCCAAACTGTGGCTTTAACTCATTTTTCATGAATAAAAAACAATTGAAAACACTGTAAAATTAACAATTCTTATCAAACTCAAATTTTAAAATGATGTATTTTTTAAAAACAAAATACAACATCCATTTTGAAAAAAAAAATTAATCCGCATATTCAAATAGGTAAACCGAGATCTCTGGATTTTTCTTAAAAAATTGTTATTTTATAATAACAACGTACACAATAATTCGTAGAGTTTCAAGTTTGAATGCCTAGTCAAAACATTTAAGTATAATCGAAAAGTAAAACAACTTGTTACACATATATTGGAAAACATTAGAAAAACCTTAATAATATTACAATGGTGATAGAGACTAAATAAAGCAAAACTAATTTTCGATGGGGTTAAGACCCATATAATATTGAAAAACACTGAGGTTGAAGTATATAATGGAACCACTACCTCATATCATATGGGTAAATTTAAAACTAATTTCTTCTCAGAATATCTTAACTATAAATTTATATTCATATCAGATTTGGGATCAAAGTAGATATTAGTACAGGCAACATTTTAATTTTGTTTGCAAATTATCATTAGGCACATTAATTATAATAGATATTTTTTAAATATTTTTAATCAGTTATTCAAAAGTCAATTAAGATGTAAGGAAAAAAAATGCAGGGATGAAGTTTAACTTTAATATCCAGATAGAGTTTTTATCAAGTAGAGGTTATTTATATAAATATGTTTTTGATGAAAAGTTAATGTTGGGAAATTTCATTTAAGCATCCATATGAACTTAAAATCCATGCACTCAGAAATGAAGGAAATCTTGCAAAATTACGATTTCACTTTAAAATTATTCTAATTTCACAGCACGCAGATTTTTTCCCCATCTATAAAAACCTTTAATTGTATATTATAGTAATATGAAGCATGATTGGGTCTTTTTTAAGACAATCAATTTTCTTAAAAATTAAATTGTAAGCAAAACCAAATCTTTTCTAATTTGCTTAAGCAATTTAGTTAAATTTTTAGTTGTTTTTAATCTAACTTTTCTTTTTCATATTATTTGGTAATTATTTATTCATACTTAAGCATATCTACATTATTTATGATACATAAATTAAAATTTTTTTGATGTAAAAAATTCTACTGGGGAATTCAAATAATTCAGCCTTTGCATATATCTTAGAGTTTGTATTGAATATGAGAATGATTTTTCGATTAAAAAATGAATACAGAGTAAAGCAACATTACATTTGCTTAAATAGAAAATGTTTTTTAGTTAAGGTCAATATACTGTATTGTCGCATTAACTTTAGCTTGTAATTGCTTAAGTGAAACTCCAGGAATCACACACGCCTTCTTTCCCCCTTCGGTATTCCTTTCTTTACAGCAACAAAATAAATGATCTCTCCTCTTTTTAAGTCATTTGATAAGTGAACCATTTGCAGTACGTTGACAATTACTAGTTAACATAGTCTATGCTTTGAAACATGTTAATCAAAATTGAATGGGTCAAAACACAGTTTATTGAGAAGTATGTTTCAGCATAAATCGTAATTAATCAAGTAACATTTCTAAGGATCATTAATCACATTACGCTCTCCGCATCAGACATCCAATTACTTCCGTATTCTAAAGTGATTAATTTAGCAGGTAACTGTAAACGAAGAAAACAGGTCCGCATTATAGGATAAGGCTATATTTGCTAAGGATATTTATATGACTTGGAACTAAATGTGACCTTTCTGTTTCCTGATTATCTCCGTAGTGTACTCCAAACACAGCAACAACTAGAACTATTTTTGCCGATATCAGCATGTAGAAGCAGAATTAATTTTATTTTCTTGTTAGGTAATGTTCTTCCATAGAAAATAGGGAAATATGTTTTTAGATGGCATTTAATCTTAGTTTGTTCTGATAGAAATATATAATAATACTTGGGCGCGTTACGTGATGGAAAAAAATTCCTCTCGTTAAAATACATGGAATAAAGTTATAAATTCCAAACTGCAATTTTCTTTATCAAATAATTTTGAACAAATAAAACACTTGCAATATCCCATGCATAAACTAGATAATTTGTTGGGGTGCAATATTTTACAATACTTTCAATTAAGAAATTTTGACTGAAAATGCAACCAAAATCATGTATTATAAAGAATAGTTTTCAACAGAAGACCTATAAATGTATAGGTCTTTGAAAAAATCCTTGGGATTTGTTTTTATCATGATTTAAAACAATAAGCGTTACATAAATATATGTTCTGAGGTTACATATAGAGTAAAATAACATATCGAATAATCTGTGTTACTTTTATTATATATCTAATAAAATTTATAATGCACTTTTAAGCATAAGAACCACATAAAATGCGTATTAAAATCTACTTGTGTGTACGTATAAAACATGTTTTTTTTGGGTTTTTTTACCAAAAAAATTAATGGAAAGTGGTTAATTTTTAGCAGTTATATATTTACAAGGGGAACCCATTCAAAATATTTGATTATAATTCAGTCAAATATCTAAAACGAATTATTTAGAGAGATCTTTTTTTCAAAATCAATATTTTTATCATACACAAGGCAGTATTTATGAAGGGAAAAAACAGGGCTAAGGCCTTTTTAAACTGGAAGAATTTACAGCTACGTCTCTAAACGTAACAAAATGTAGAACAATTAATCCTTACATATTTGTTACTTTCGCTCACACTCACCACTTGACCGGAACATCTGCTCATGCACCTCAGAGCCCAAGGTCGCGTATACTGATTTGGACACTGTGGAGCTTATCCCTCATAGTATGTCGCACGATTCAGTTAAGTTATATTTGTTACTTATATTTTGAAAATTATTTAGAATTTATATACATATTGCCTATATGCGAAAATTGTGCAATAAAAAACAAATCGTGTAAGTTAGCTAAAAGTGAAAATCAGCATATGAAAGGTATGAATGAAGATAAATATACGTAAATAATTAGAATGACACAACTATATCATGCATGCGCGTGATTCTTTTAGTACTTCTTAGGAAGGCTTGTACAAAAAGTACTGCAAATGCACGTTTAAATGTGTATTATTGTTTGGCTACTGCTACGGTTTCTTTCCTGGGATCCCAGTAAATCGTAAGATTTTGATACTTTTTATTTTCCCGAAAAAAAATACGGGAATTTCACCGGGCTAAGATATTCAAAAGTGTAGCTTTTTTCTATTTTGACTGTGTGTTCTGATCTCTGATATAAATTTTAGCTCACCACACTGTTGTAATCCATGTCCCTTGGCCACCGAACTTCCTGGAAAGAAATATATTCGTTTGAACATTTTAGTCCGGAAGAATGTAATAATGTAGAAAGTGTAACCCCCAAGTAGATTTGGTGAGAATTTTTTTTCTTGCCGTAGAAAAAAAAGTAAACGTATAGAACTATCTGTCTGATAAGTTCCGGTATATCTGTTGAACATAGTTTCAAAACTAAAAATATTTATGTGTAATTTCCTATATATATATATATAATTACAGAATTTCCTATTGTCTACCAGAAGGACCAGTCTGGTAAATTCCTGATATCTTAATTTATGCGGATAACTTATGTCCGTTGTATACTTGGTTTTGTTATAACCTGTTTAGTTTCAACATCAGTTTTAAGAAGGGAATGAAGCCAAACAAATTGTTTAAGGGAGAAATTTTTTTGAAAAAAATCTTGCAACTTTTCTTATTTATTATTTTTCTCAATCAAACTCTTCTCTAAGATTATTACATAACTATTTAATAATTATTACGTAACAAAAATGCAGCAAATCCATAAACAACTTATCAGTTACGCTAGGAAAACCTCTTACATTTTGTAGCTAATATTTTTTATGAACGTCAAACAAATGTGCAAGTATTTCTCTCAGTATGCATATCTTACTTTCATAAGTAACGCAACATCTATCAATAAAAGAACACTAGTTTTAGATCTTATTTTTTAATGTGAAACTTTATTCAAGATTTTAAATTTGTAAAATCCTCAATTAAAACGTTTTTTCATGTCGTTTACAAACAATAAGGGTCCATAATAAAAGCACAAATTGCTTACGTTTCCTTTTATCATACACTCTATAACAAAGAAAACGACGAAACACCAAGAAGGAGTTACCCGATTGTAATGAAATTTCGTATGCAAAGACTTTTCAACCGAACATGCAAAAGATTAAAATTTGGTGTCCAATGAATGAAAAGCGGGAGCTACAGAGCATCGGAACTGCGCACTCAGCAGGTATCTATTAGAAGCGATTCTCAATCCGATGAGGAAAATTTTTGTTGTATTGAGATTTAGGATACCTTTAAACACTGAAAAATGCCTCGCCGTAGTATTCGAGCTCATTACGAGCAACTGTCAGTGTTTGAAAGAAGTCGTATCATTGAACTGAAAAAGGGAGGTTGGGCATATCGGAGAATCGCTGGTCATATGGGTCGAAGCGATGTGGCTTTTAGAAAATGCTGACAAGAATGGGTGAGCAATGGCAAATTTCAGCGTCATGATGGTTGCAGTCGACCTATGGCGACAGAGGATCAGGAACATAGATTGATTGTCAGATCATCTATCACAGCGCTTGATTCATCGTTATTGACCATCAGACGCACGACCCGCACACGAGTGATCACGAGTGACCTCATCACCATTCACAGACGGCTGATAGAGCAAAGTTTACTCTCGTACAGACCACTACGTTAGGGGTAAATCACACCTACACACAGTCAAGCTAGATTACAGTGGTAATTGGGTCGAGCCGGGTAGAATCCTGCTGACTGGAGATGTATAGTGTTTAGAGACAAATTCAGCTTCCAACTGTGTCCTGACAAACATCGAAGACGTGTCTGCAGATGACTTGTGCAGCGTGCCGATCCTGCTTTCTCTATTTCAGGTCACACAGGCCCTCAAAAAGGAGTTATGTTCTGGGGTGCCATTTCTTTTCACAGACGGACCTCTTTGATCAACCTTAGAGGCCCAGCTCAATGGTGCGTCAACGACATTTTGAGAACTGTTTTTCTACTGTTCCTTTTGCAGTACCTTCGCCTTATTTTTCAGTAGATAAGGGCAGACCACATGCAAAACATGTTATGAACTCTCTTACAGCTTGTCAAACACTTCCTCCATCTTTTGGTCGTCATTAGAGCCACACTTACAGCACATCGGTACGTCAACAGTATTCTGAAAACTGCTTTTCAACCATTCCTTTTGCAATATTCTGGCCTATATTTTCTGCAAGATAATGCCAAACCACATACCACACGTGGTGCTACAAACTGGCTTACAGCTTTTCAAACACTTCCTTGGTCAGCCAGATTACTCTCCAATACAGCATGTCTGGTATATGATGGGAAGGTGACTGCATCTACCAGGGATGTTGATGATCTTTTTTGACAATTGGAGCAAATTTGGCAAGAAATATTACAGGCGACCATCAGGGTGTTTTATCACTCTATGTCATGTCGTGTGGCAGCTTGCATCCAGGTTAGAGGAGGGTCAACTCATTATTCAGTTCGTTACTTTGTAACTATGTAACTCAGAAAAAAATCATTCAATTTTTCTGAAAATTTAATTATTTATTATTATATACGTCATCTTTTTCCCCACGAATTTTTATCTCTGTGTTACTACTCGTTCTTGGTGCGTCGTTTTTTTGTTATAGAGTGTAATTTAAAAACGAGTAATCAGCATATTATTATTTTCCTAGCTAAATATATAAATGAAAATAAATCATAGATTTTGCTTGTATAATTTTATATAATAATTATTGATACCAATTAAAAATAGCTTGTTTTTTTAAAATTTTTCAGATTTCCTGAAATTTCCGGAAAAAGAAAAGACAGCGAAATCAGAATTCCTAACTATTGCAAAAGATTGTTTAGATATCAAAGTACCTCGTCAAAAACGTGACAATATCACTAACAAACGATGTTTGAATAGGATCTTATGATCCGTTTCTGTGAGGATGAACTATCTTATTACGAATTCATCGCTCTCACAAGGCGCAACAAAAATTTAAGAACATGGAATGCATTAAAATAGGGTTTTACATTCTGGATAATATGTGAACGGGTGCTATCCCGCTAAAGTGAAGAAAGGGTAAGCATGTAGTTAACTTCACATAGTGCCAGCAGTACCAACTATACTCGATTCCTACAATTTAGAATAGGTAGGATCATCCACGGAATTCTACAATACCCCATACTATAAATATGAAGCATTTTCTCAGAATTACACAGAAAAATAAATCCCTCTTTGAAAAAGCATCCAGTGCAGAGAGTTATAAAAATCGGTCAAACTCTTTAGTTCGAAATGTAGTGACATTCTTCTGAAAAAGCTGCTTGTTTTCAAACAACTCACCAATGGCTGTAAGTATAACCCCCCCCCTTAGCTGAAAGTGGTGTCGGTCCATTGTCAAAAGGAGTTTAAACAGATGAATCTTTGCATGTATATATCGTGGCGCAACAAACACAAGACGACCCTTAGATACAATACAGACAATGTATACACTTGTAGATGTGCTCAAATACTGTAGTATCCTTCACCACCATGCGGATGAGATGGCTGTTATTGGAATGACGTTATTATGAGGGAAGCACTTGCAGGGTAAGGACACGCATAGTTTTTTTCATGTCCATTCTCTTCGTAATGCTACAATACTCACACACATGTGTGTGTACTAGCTACAATAATCCAGTAGCAATACGAAGTATGAGCTGCTATCCCACCAAATAAATGTTACTGAGGCCAATCATGCATCCCCGTTCTCACTCCATTAGGTTTCTGCATGTGACTGTACATTTTAGACAAGACAAACTGACTTCAAATGAATCATTTAATGCAGTCAAATTACGATACAAATGTCCAAACTCATACTTTTTATACATGGCTAACTTAGAAGTTCAAGGGTATTTCTGCATTTATCGGACTACAGATATAATCCAATTAACTATGTGATTTATATATTATGGAGATATATTTTTTCTCATGAGGAATAATGACTTGCCAAACAAACATCTTTTACTTAAAAAGTAAAAGAATTAATTAACTATTATAGTTTTGAATATATATATATATATATATATATATATATATATATATATATATATATATATATATATATATATATATATATATATATATATATATATATATATAATATATAAAGCCCCTTAAATGAATCATCTAGAACCAACTCGCACAAAATCACGCCGAGACTTCTTGGAAGTGGAATAACTTTAAATTAATCAAATTAATGAATAATCCTGAAAAGCAACATATGACGAATTTCTACACAATAGCTCATGTAAAAATGCCACTTCATCGTATTAAGTATACGTAGGAAAATCCATCTGATGTGGCTTCTTAAAAGAAGTTTAAAAAAAAACACAGGGACACATAGACTAAATAATATCTATACATTTTCACAAATCATTTTTTCTAAAATTTACCAATCACCTTATTTTGTTCTTTTTTTTAAAAAAGAAATAATGCTCGATATTTTTCTTTAAATTCATGTAAGCGCTAAAGTATAACTATCGAAATTTTATATAAACACAACACAGTCATTGCTGGTCGATATTTTAATTTAAGTTAGTCATATAATGAAAATTTTGTTTGCATCGACCCGCCAAAAAGTTAATTGGCGGTGAAGATACTTAACACGTAAAAGTTGTGAGAAACTTCTTACCGAAGTTTCTCTCTCATTGTCTTGCCCAATGAAGGCAGAACTAGAGAATTCAATAATCACAATTATTTATTTAGTCAAACAAATTAACCAACAACAATCTAGTCACAAATTGAATGTTAAATGAGTAGCATGGATAAAGTAATAATTATTAATCAAATATGTGGAATCAACTTATTTAACTAAACAAAATATACCGTTGATTCCTAACCTCAAATCTACTAATTCAACTCAGGGGCAAAACCCCACTCTTAATCTTTACATGCGAAAGTAAACCTTATTCAATTGTATCTGCGTAGCGAATATAGTTGCTAACTACATCCCTGTGCATAATTAAAAAAATCTGACTTTACTTAGTCAAACTGATCTGAATATTATGCTTTCTTCTTGAGAGAAACGGCTGTGAATTAAACGCGAATGCTAGCCAAAAGATTCCCCTACAGGATTAGTGTGAGAACGCGTATAGATTCGTCACAAAATGTACTTCGAAATAATATTTACTAGTAGAAATTCAAACCACTAAGTGTGCATAACTACTCTTATTTAAATTTTAATTATGAAACATATTTTTGTGTTAGTTTATATTGCATCAGTCGTTAATAAAGGAACTAATTTTTTTTTAAAAAAATAATATTAAGAACTATTTCATTAAGGCCAAGAAAAGTAGAATATCTTGGAAAAGTGTCAGAGCAAAATTTTCAAACGCTGACATTCGAATTAGGAAAAAAAAATAATGCATTGACATTTTAACAGATATTGAATTGCAAAAATCGATAACTGAAAATGTTATCTGTAAAAATGCTGCGAAATATAAATGAAAAACACAAAGACAGATCATAGCGTGAAAGGAGACGCCAAGACTAGAGGGAAAAAATGCCAAGACGAGTTAATGAAAAAAGAAATGCCAAGAAAAATTAGTAGAAAATGGAAGATAAGACAAAGGCAAACTAAAATAGTAAAAACACGAAAATAGATTAGAGAAAAACAACTGTAAAGATGAAATGGTGTTTGAAATTGGAAAATGAACAAAATATATATATGTGAATTGGTCATATTGTACAAAACGGAAAAAAATAACAACAGTAAAATCTGTATTTTACACTCAAATTTATATGCAAAAGTTTTATCTTATAAAGGTAATATATGTAACCGTGTTTGAATTTAATATATAAAAAGCTGATATTGGAAAATAATGGTGTCTTACCTAGTCGATTTAAATTCAAATAATATATCTCACATTATAGATGTAAAAGAAAAAGAAGTTTCGTGCAGAATTTAAATCTGAGGAATTTACCCAACTTTTGGTGATCTTTAGTGAAAGCCCAGATGTTACCTAAACTTATTGTGCATGTGAAAGTACGGATCATTTTACAAAATTAATAACGGGCTTGGGAGAAGGTATCTTTAAAAACTGACATATTTAATAATATGAGATAAGTTTTAATGAAGAGCTCCATCAGATGTAAGAGACTTCATCTGGAATTAGATAGAGATAGAGACGCCAGTTGAACTTATATTTATATATATATATATATATACCTATAAATTAGATGAATGTGAAAGTCTGATATGAACTAAAACGAGCTTCATTCTAAACTGAGGATTTTAGAAATCTTTTGAATTATAGACAAAATCACAAGACTTATTTAAATTTCAAGAGGGGGAGAAACAATGGTACAAATTACAAAAATGGAACAAAATAAGTAAAAAACAGAGCACTTTACATCGAGGAACCTATGTAATATAACGACAAAATCTCGCTTTGGTTCAAAGGAAAATTGTATACCAAAGTAAAACATTAAATCCCATTAAAACATTAAATGAACATTTTCGTTTTAAGGTATATATTCTAGCAATAACTGTTATCCAAATAAAATGATTTTATATATATATATATATATATATATATATATATATAATTCTTCATATATACAATTTTGATATTCAGTTAGTAACTATTTAATAATTAACTTGATTTCATACACTTTTCTCAGAAAGAAAGCCTTTTAAATTCCTTTTAAGCTTTTGCATATTTCAATTTTTCCTTTAATTTCCCTTTACATTACAATTATATAATAATTATATATGAACCATAAAAAAGTCTTGCAATAATAGATAAATTTGCTTGAAAGTTTAAGATCTGAAATAAAATTCGCAGCAATTTTTAAATAAAATCAATTGCAAAATTTAATTATTTTCTTCTCTTCTAGTGATTTATTTTAAATTCCAGTTATCCAAGGGTTAGCTCTTTACAAAATGCATAGTTAAACACTGGTCCATTAGTTGCATAAAAACTGTATATTAAATCAAAAATAAAATTTTAAACTCATTTTAAAAAAACCATATATCTAGATGACTACAAAATAAATAAGTATTTTCTAAAGAATATATGTTAAGTTTGAAAAAAATATACGTTTATCCTAAGGCCCTCTTACCCGAGTTGACTAATACACAAACACTTATTATCTACAAAAAATGCGGGCTACAATCTCAAGCTTATTTTCCTCTTTAACAAAAATTCCAATAAAAGTATTTGCAAATTTTTAGTTATTCAGATAAACGCCTTTTTTACACAAATTTAAAATTTTCCAAGTGATTTAAAATATAATTTTTGCAATTTATGTATCTGTACAAGCGCGCGGGTGTATATTAAAATTTACTCATACACTGCTCAAAACAATTGATGGATATCGTAAAGCTTACATAAAATAACGGTAAAAGCGAATCTTTTTACAAAAAAGATGAAAAAGATATCCAAAATTGCTAATTTTTATCATTTTCAAACTTCGGAGTTTGCAAATTTTGAATCTAACGTCAAAAATGACGTTTTAGTGGCAAGAAATGAAATTTGGCTTTAAATTAACCCATTAACGCCCAACTTAATTTAAAATTGAAATTTTCTTAAAAAACTTTTAAAATTATGTTCTAAACACACTTAAATTAAATATAATATGCAATTAAACTCCACACCATTAATTTAGGATTCGAGATAATTACTGTCCTATAAATAGGACGCTGGGCGGATATGGAAGTTTTTGATTATTTAATACTTCTCCTTTGTTTTTAGTTACATGATCACATTTATTTTCCCACGCAATTGAACTTTTATATTTTATGCAAAATAAAATGAAACACAAATAGATTTGATATTTTTTATTAAGTTTAAACATATTCACACTATTTATGGTAATTTGGAAAACATTTTGTGCTAAGTGTTGCATTACATTTCATGCAACATGTAAGAGGTATTCCCGAAGAATTTTGCATTTGGCATCGTCTTTATTTTTCTCTTTTACCAATTATATGACCAACTTCATCATATCTAACAGTGTCTATTTTCTTCACTCGAGATGAAATAACTTGGCCTACCTATTTGTTTTTGTACTGCGTTGGCTTTATTTAGGCTATTGCGATATGTCTCCTTATTTCTTTGATACTCTTTTTCTCTGCATTTGCCATGTTGTAAATAACGCAGGTATTTACAACAGCCATGTCTACAAATCGGGTAAAAATTGGCCAATACCATTTTTTTCCACGGATTATTATGTATGTTTCTCTGAAAGCGAATCATGATAATCTACATCACCCATATTTTTATTATAATTGCTTACGAGACATGGCTGATCAATTTTACTTTTTTCAGCTTTTCCCTTTTCACGCCTTGAAACAGATGTTAGTGGTTCAATTATGTCAAAATTTGTTGCAAGTGTAACACATTTGTTATCATTCCAGTTTACCGCAGTAATTTATTTTTCACATCAAAGTAGAAATCATGTGAACCACCGCTAGTCTTTTTGAAAATAGAATCAATTTCAAGGGGACAATGCTGTATTCTGTCACTTCTTATTGTTCCTGTTGGCTGAAGCATTTTTTTTACACCTCGAGTTCCCAAGGGCTATTTTGAAAGAACCACGGTAGAAGCAGCATCGACAACTTCCTTGCCGCAATTCAAATCAAAATTATAGCAGTAGCCATTGTTACCACATAATGCCCACATCTTATACCCAAACCTTATGGGTTTACCTTTAATGTATTGCTTAAAGTGATGATGATCATAATATCGAATCATCATTTCATCAATAGATAGATGCTTGTCAAAAATTCCCTACTTCTGAAAATTTGCGTTCATTTAAGTAATTAATTTTCGAATTTTAAAAGCTCTGTCATTTGCTTGGGATTTGGCTTCATTATTATCAGCAAAATAAATCATAGATTTTATTTCTAAGTATATGTTTCTAGTCATTGAGTTTTTTACTATAGGAACCATTAAATCTTCTTCATTTGACCAATAGTCACATTCACTTCATAGCGTATGATATCCGGATAAAATTAAAAAAACCGATAAATGTTTTTAATGCTTTAGTTGTTAAGGAAAATCTGGTTTGTTTTTCCATTGTTTGGCATATTTTTCTGTTTCTGTTAAAATATGCTCTAAATATGTCGGAGACAAAAATTCTTCAAACACTTCTACGGGTGATAGACCCTCTAAAGTGCTTACAGCTGTTTCATAGTTATTTTTGAGGCATTACTTTCATCAGAAGAATTATGATTTGTCAGAACCTTCTTCCAATCGGCTATTAACTCTCTTTTACCTTTCTTACGTGTATTTGATCCTGATTCCGAGCAACTTCGTTTTTTACTTTTGTTTGATAAATCTGTCTCTCTATGATCATCATGTTTTTCATAAGGTACACAAATTTTAATACTAACTGCAACGTCTCTTACAGATGGGTCAAGAGTTTCAGTGTCATCAAAAACTTCTTCATCTGTTAATTCATCTACTTCAGGTGGCAAAGCAATCATTTGGGATTCTAATTCTTCCGAAAATAGATATTCTGCAGCTTACTCGGCAGTTGAAAAGAGTTTTTTCCGCGACATCTTGAACACCTATGAAATAAACTAAATATCAGAAAATTTAACGAATCCGTCCATCGTCCTATTTTTAGGACAGTAGTTTAAATTTGTATTTAAAACTAATAAAAATAATTTTAAAACGTTATAAGATATTTGTTAATAAAATATCTGAAATATATAAATTCTGAAAAAATATTTAAACTTACCTTTAAAATCTTTTTGTACGATTACAATGAAATTCAGTAAGAAAATTCATGAAAATGGCGAAGTTTACATGTCTGCAGATGACTGAAAAATGCTTCCATCCGGTCCAAATTGATTTAAATAAGAAGGGTGAAACCTTTACTCTTCAGGGGGTGGAAAAAGAATAGGCGAAACGTTGAATAGCTGTATTTATAATGGTGAAAATGAACTGTCCTATAAATATGACACTGGGCGGAAACGGGTTAAATGAAAGACAAAGCAGAAAAAAGAATGACTAACATTCAGTAAATGTGTTGTTTTGATGAATGATATGTCACAACGAAGTCCTTTAACTGAATCTGAAGCTTGAAGAGTTGTTGATCAGTTAGAGGGGGATTAAACACATGCCGAACCAGCAGAAACCATTGGAGTTTTACAAAATGTGATTTCCAAAATCTGGAAACACTTTTTTGGAGACAAAAATGCCGGTGGAAGACCAAGGCAAGTTCATAGACTGGCAAAACGTTCAATGAAGATCGATATTTAAGTCTAATGGATCGGTAACACCGAAATATGAATGTCAATTTCCTTCAACAGCACCTTCGCTCGACTACTGGTACCACGGATCTCAAAGCGGCTCCATGTAGTAGATTTTGATTCTCTCCAACCAATGTTACATGTTACATTAACAGTAAGGCATTGCCGCGCATGCAGGGGGTGAACAACAGAGCACGCGAATTGAAATAGAAATGAATGACGCTACATTCTTTTCTCTGACGAGTTACGCTTTTCGTTCATCGCGCGTGATAATAGGTGTATATTCATCTCCAGGGAACGTAGTACTAGAAATAATTCTGCGATCGTGCAAAAAAGTGTCAGATTTGGCGGTGGGATAGAGATGGTCGAGGCTGGCATCTTCTTTGATGGGCTGATTGAACACCACATTATTCGAAATGGAGCTCTGACCAGTCGCCGATATAGGGATGTAATCTTTAGAAACATATTGTGTATTACACACCGCAGCAATTGAAGATGATTTCATGCTAATGAACGAGAATTGCAGGATCAATCATGCTAATTTGGCGGATGATTTCCTTTTCCAAGAAGGAATCATACTAATGGAATGGACAGCATGTTCTCTGGACATGAAACCAAACGAGCCTGTTTTGGAAAACAGTTAGGCAAACGAGTTTCAGGACGTTTAGTGCTCCCACAAACTCTCCAACAACTGGGCAGAGCTCTTTTAGAGTAGTGCGAATGACTACTACAGCTCCACATTAATAGCTTCATTGACTACATGCCTCAAATGTGTTAAATATTACTGACCATCTAGTGGACCATACTCCCTAGTAAAAACGGTTTTGTTTCAAGGAAAAACATTTTTTTTTTTTTTTTTCTCGAATGCTCAATAAAATAGATTTTTTCCCTTCAAAATCTGTGTCATATTTGTCTATTTATATTTCTGTGTATTTATTTTATTTACAACGTCTGTCTATCATGTATCAATTAGCCAAATAATTCTTCAGCTGCCAAATTTACCTACAACTTCAATATCCTTTAATTGTTTTGAGCAGTTTAAGTATCGAATTATAATGGAGCAAATTCATTTAAATATGCAAACATGGTTAAAGAAAGATATGATTGTATAAGAAAGTTCAGTCTACTGTTTTAAAATACTGTTGTCATGTTTATACATATATTAAAAATTCAGTTATGTGGAATACATTTCGAATATTTAAGAATAGGTTGCATTTTGAAAATGTGGATAGATAATTTTTAATGCAAGTTATGTTATTGACTAAAATAAAGGAATTTCAATGCTATTACTTAATTACTCTCTCATTATTTATATCTCAATTACTCTTATGAAATCCAGGATGAGTAATCTTTAAGGTATATAGTTAAGCTTTTATATAGCTAAAAGTAAATACTTATAACTTTTTAAAAATTTATTAAGATGTTCGCCATTTTTTACAATGTTTTCTTTTTTGAGAATTAAGTTATGTATTTCGTAAATTATATTTCATTATTTAAACATACAATGTGCATAACTGATATTTGGATGCCTGGAATTTTAAACTGAATAGTTAAAATAGACCAAAATAGATATACTTTGCAATATATTTAATTAGAAATATATTGCAAACAGTATTTCTATTATTAAATTATTCAGCAAAACTAACGGTTGGTGTACGCTTTTTTCTTCTTTTTTTGTTTTATAATTATGATATAATTTTGAAATAATGTGAATTTCAAGAAAAATATGAAAATCAAAAAGAGTAAATGAAATATAAAGAACTTTCATTTTAAATTCAGTACAAAATGATTATTTTCCGGACAACTCGAAATTGTATAAGGAACATGGAAAAAAAATTGATTTGAAAAAATAATTATTGCTAGTTCGCGTAAAAGACAATTGCTTACGGGGTCTTTTTAATTAAAATCTATTTTTTTATTTAAATTATTTTTGAACTTTTAATCAAATAACATCGAAGCGACTAATGTTGATTAAGTTAATTTATGAAAAAATAATTACTTTTCGATTAGTCTGATAGTAACTTTACCCGATCACACTTGATTAGATTAAAAAGAATTTCTACTATATTCCATATTTCCCTTATTTTAACTTTTTATTTAAATTAATTTATACTTTTCATTTAACTTTTTAAGTTTTATTAAACTTACAACTGAGAAATACCATGCATTGAACCTCACTAACTCATTATTATTTTTAATATTTCATAGGCCAATTTTAATCGATTCATTGTTTATTTGAATTACATTTTAAGCTACACAAGTTATGTTGTTAGAATTACTAATGGGTGTGATCACATTTACAATGGCAGGCGATTTACCACTCTCAACCATTATTCAGACTTTACTGAATAATGTAAGTTTTATCGGAATTTGTGTTTGAAGAGGAATTGTATTGTTTCTTCGAATTACTTTTAAACTACCGTCAAAAAATGAAGCATGATTTATAGCCCAATTTTAAACTTCCACACCACATTAACATGATAACTTTTAAAATCATGTCTTAAGCGTTTATCAGTCCTCTATCCGGCAGATTTTAGTAACCATGGAGACTAGGCCCATTTGAAGTATACAAACATGTGATGAAAAATGCTGAGCCCATGCTTTAATACTTTTATGCTTCAATATTTAAATGGCTCTTTTTCTCACACGTGAGATCTAATTTTGATAGATTTTATAAACTAAGGAAAGACACAAAGAGACAAAGATATGTTACTTATCAAATGCATTTTTTTAAAAAAATAAATTAAATTAAAAGATCTTGCTAAATGTATACATTTTACTTTTAAGGCTACACAGTATCGTACAAATTTTAAAAATACCAATTTTATTTTGTTTTTTGAGGCCAATATTATTGAGAAGCTTTCCACCAAGTTTTAGATCTGATAACAAATTAGTTTTGAAGATACTTGAAGTTTTTATCTTATGTTTCAGCTTCGTTTCATTTTAAAGCATTTTTCTTTTCATAAGTTGAATTAAATAATAATGTATTTTTAGCACAATCAATTCTTTCAGTGTGAAATGGTTATGAATTTCAATTTTTCACTACTGAAATAATTTTTGCTTGTTTATATTTTGAGTTTTCACAGTTATTTAATTAAAATTGATTTCAAGGTGATTATTTTTAAAATTATATAACTTGGAAGCTTTTTGTTATTAATTTGTTTTTGTTGGGAAAATGGCATGGCTTAAGCGCTTTCAGGTTTCTATGAGAAAAACATTTTGAAGAGATGGAATACTACTGAAAAAATGATGTATCTAAAAATCAGCTCTCAGCTCATAGAGCAATTAGACTTCAAAAATTTAGGTATCCTAAATTCAAGTATTGCAGAAAAAACTGGATATTTTCATGATGCATCAAACTACATTACAGTAAACGTATTGTAGAAATAAATTAAGTTTTTTAAAGTTGCAAATTCAAACACAAAATTTACACTTGCTCAACTGCCACATTTGTAAAAATGAAAATAAATTAGATTTTATGTAAAAACTGGGGATTTTTGGCTTAAGTTAGTATCAATATTATTTTGTATGTAAATGCTTTGTAGTTCAAAACGTTTGTGAAAATATACAAAATACAATATTTAAGTCAAATGACTGTGCTGTCGAACATATATGCATGTAAACAAAGGCATTTTCTATTTCACTTACACATTAATCCCAAGAGTAAACATCAGTAATGGAGACCCCTCATACTTTCAATGTAATATGATCAATATATCTGTATCAAGCCAATTTTACATTGTATTCTCAATCCAAATGTAAACTTTAAGAGAAAAAGTTTCTTTATATGTTGACTCGGATTTACGGGCTATGCATTTTCTTGATGACGTCATATGCATGGGTATTTGCAAACACACTTTTTGAGCTTAGATTCACCATTTATATCGAACTCCAATAAAAGGTCTCTATACTAACAAAGAAAACGGAAAAAGAAACAACTAGTAGAAATTCTGGAAGAGGGTAAAAGGAATAAGGAATAAGCTCTTATGTATATATTTTGAATCAACGATTATGTCTTAGTTTCAAATCGATTATAGAAATTGAATTTATTCCCGATATGCGGGTAGATTTGTGTGCATATATTTTCGTCTTTAAGATAGATTTGAATTTATGTTTAATATAATTGCATTTCGTATTTCCATACTGCCTTACACTGGCTTAAATGTCACTTGCTTATGCTCATTTTAAATAGATAAAGAATTCGCAAAAAATAGTGAAAATAAGAAAATCTGCGAGAATCTAACTTTGTTGACTGCACCTCCAACTTTCTGGCCCCGTCGTCATGGCGCCGTTTATTGTTATAGTTTTGAATGCCTCGAGTGACAATAAGGCCTTTTTTCATACAAGGCCGTCATATTTCAAAGATGGGAATTCGTTTCATGCACTCCATTGCGAGATTTTCTTAAAAAAAAATATTTTATTCGTGAACGTTGAAGAAAAAGTCATTCACTGAAAATACGACACACACTGACAAAAGTAACTTTTTAAACAAAGGCTGGATTTTTTTTTCATTATTTTCGGAGAAAAACTTGTAGTTTTTTTGTTTTTTTTACATAGATCAAAATGGTATTGAAAATTATTTTTCTTTGTAATATTCTGTTGAAATAAACAATAAGATTTCTAATAAATGTTGTTATTATTCAAACAGAGCAACCATACATTGCTAATGAAATTCAAATATTAGCATAATAAATGAAATTCTATGAATTTAAAGTGCATATTTTAAGAATAAATTACAATTTAGTGCAAAAGGAAAATTTATAAGAAAATTGTTATTTTTATTGCATTTACAATTTCATAAAATTTTAAAAAATTAAATATTTTCCATGAGTGATAAACAAGTGATCAGATTTATTTATTTTTTAACTATTCGAAACTTTAAGCAGTGTCTTAAGATTACTGCAAGCAAGAAAAATTTTACAAGCGGCATTCTCTTTAAACTTAATAATATAAAATCAAAGTTAGATACACAATCACACACACATTAGTTACGTGTTTATTTTTTATCGCTAGTTGCTATTTGATAGCAAAATAGCAAATTACACACAACAACATATTTTTCATATATTAAACTTTTATAAAAGTTGAATATATGAAAGATAATTTTCGGAATTATATATATATATAAGATAGTTAATTTAATATTTTAACATTAAGAAATAAGAGTTATACAATTTCTAAAAAACAAAAATATTTTCATTTTTCTGAGGAATTTTTTTAGACCACCGAGAATGATGCAATTTTGTTCATTTATTCCTGTTTTCTGTATCTTTTTCCATACGGAATCTTAAATTCAGAATATATCTGAATCTGAAATGCAGTGGTATTGAGTTTTGGATATACTCATGAAGCTGGTACTCAGGGACAGATATCTTGAAAAAAAATAAAATCGCAGTTGGCTTTTCGAATTCGTCCTTATTAAAAGCAGGAATATATTTACCTTCCTCAACTTTTTTTTCTCATAAATCTAATCAAACTCTTAGCAATGTATCATTCTATCACAGGTGTTTTTCTTTAGCGATTCAAAAAGGCATTTCAGAAAATGAATGTAAATTAAAAAACTCAGTTAAATAGTTCAGGACATTTTATTGAAGACAAAATCCACAGGAATAAAAAAAATTACAAAAATTTACGAAGTATTACTTTACACATGATATAATGTATTTTTCTTGTGAGCTCGTAATTTGTTTTTCTCATTTCAATCTGAATTTTTCATAGAAAAATCTAGTTTTTTTTTATTGGTCATGTACTTGGTATTAGATATAAATGTTAACTTATTATAGTATGTTATGTATAATACATACTACAATTTAGTTTATATTCTTGAATATTATTCAATTAAAGAAATGTGATAAGTATTTCTTTCTTCATTAACAAATGAATGTTTTCAAATTAAATATATAAATATGATCACACAGGAACATTGAGTAGACTTTTTCATTCGCTATTCAAATTTTAGAACAAAATATTTTTAATTTGTATTACTAATATATTTACAGGGAATTTTATTTATTTATTTAATTTTATATATTTCTTTTAAGGCATGTAAACTTATTCACAAAGAGTAATAAAAGAGTTTTAGATGTCAAATATTTGAATCATTCAAAATATTTTTAACGAAAAACTTCAATATATAAGTCATTGTGAAACTTTAATTATTACTAAGAAAAAACGATATAGGTTCGAAGGGCGTTTACATTTCTTCCTTTTAAGTATTGCTGGGAAATATGATCCGCAATGAATTAGGCTGCTTATGGAAATAATGGATCAATATATGACACTTCTAGAAGTAAGGAAAGGGGTTTTCAAACCATCCACATGCCCTTCACAGACAATTTAAAAATGGTAAACTCTCTCTTATGGACGATGTCGTTAAATCGAAACTGATTAGAGATTGGAGAGTTATATTCAAATGGTCATGAATGGGATTGATGTTAGTTATGTCATTAAGGTAGAAATTTTTTCACACTGTACATTTTAATGATGGGTTGCATGATCACTTGGTCGTGGTAGTCTAGTGGTCAAGTTAACGCTCTCGTGGCTGTCATGTCATGAGTGCGAGCTCAGTGCCACTGACAACTCGCTGCGTAGGGGAGTGATGCACGTTAAATCTGTCGAGAGCTCAAACGTCCTCTCATTGGTGTGGTAGTTAGCAGAGGGGAGTACCAATTCAGGTGCCGTCCTCGTCACTTAACCGTGGATCAAAATTATGAGGTCCGTCGCGAATCACCCTCGTGTAGCTGAACAGTGTGAAGTTAATATTCATTCATTCCATGTTTACTTTGTGACTCCCTTTCAGAATCAAAGATGATATGACATGTCAAGGGTTGATATTTAATGTTTTGGAATAAGAATGAAAATTTTTTTTGACCACCTAGTATTTATGGAGGAATTTTAGGTCGATCAATAAAATCCAGAAACAAGGAGTAAAGCACCAGCGACGAACCTTGAGGATATTTCAGTTCAGAAGTTTGTTGGGAAGGTCTTGACATATTTTCTTTTGGCTGACATGAAGTCATCTGAATAACATACTTGTAGAAGGGTCAGATTACAACTAGCGTCTATTATTGTACACTACTGAGTATATAACGTGATTTTCTGATCAGGAAATGGCACAGATATTATCCCCAAGGGCATCCCTCTTGTTCCCTACAATACGTTAAATCATCCCTGTAGAAGAAGTTTTTCGGAATCAAAATGACCTGTCAGTAAAATTTTGTTACATCGATCCTATTCTTTCAAATTCTCTCGGAAGGCTCATTCTTATTCCCAGAACTTAAGAACCCATTGAGGTGTCGGATATTTGGTAACACATGTATACCGTTCAGGAAAAGGAACAATGATTTTCGATTCAATCTAAAGATAATTTAAGTTTTTTTAAAAATGTTAAGAAACTTTGAAAGAAATGTGAAATTATACTTTGATTATACAAAGAAGACTGAAAAATAAATAAATAAATAAAATTTAGTTACTGTTACGCTAACTTTTATTAATAGCCTTGTAGGTAATTTTAAAATACTAACAGGTTAGCATGCGTTATTTTTTTTTTTCATTTCAACGAGTTATTTGCTTCCATATACATATTCAGGAAATATATTAATGCAATATTCTTTTTTTTAATATTCTCCTATACTATTTTAGAGATTCATTTAAACGTATCCATTCCATTTGTTAAGAATCTTCCATTCCAAATTTTAAGCGATTCAGAAAAGCGAAAGTCACAGAAATAGAATGTGTTTACCTCTTGCTTAAAAAAGGGATTCTTTAATCTCTTAATCTGGTCTTCTAACAAAATGGATGTTTGTAATATTTTCATTTACCACAAAACTTAATTTTTTTAAACAAAGAGTGAACTAGCCATTCTAAAAATAATCATCCCTACTGTATGTCCAGCCAATTTCGTGTTTAACATTTCATTTAATCTTCTATTATGCCCATGGTTCCAACAGAAAAATTTCGTTTATTCCTTGTGATGAAAAAAATACTGTCCTTTCTCTGGAATTTACCTAGAGTTTTATCTATCAACTTTTAGTGCTACCCACAAAACCCTTTAACCCAATAGGACATCGGTTCTAGACAATAAATTGATAGGTGTCTCAACGGAGAACGGGGTGCCTGAATTCCTTTTGCAGAACCTTTGGGTTTCCAAAGTTCCATAAATCACTCTGATGGTGAACTGCCTTCATCATCTAGGGAAGTTTATTTTTGATTTTGCAATTCGGCTTTTTGTGTTTCGGAATTTCCTATATCATTTCTTTATTTCATTTTATTCATATTTATGTACTGTGCCCAAACATAATAAAATGATATTTATGATAGTATAAGAAAAATCCTTAAAAGAAAAGTTCTTTTTTTAAGTCCATTTTCCAATTTTTATTTTTGAAAAAAAAGGGACCTAAGTGACAAAGATAGATTTTGTAAAATTTTAGTAGACCATAATCAATATACACTATACACTCATGTCCATAAATTAAGGATAATGAAGTTGAGGCAAAGAAAGAGATAAAAGCAAAACAAATTTGACTTATTTGTAAAGTCTATTTATTAAACAAAAGGTAAAGAGCAAAAAAGATGCTATATGTTTGACATAATTTATAAAAATTGCGATTTTTACTCCCTGGAGCAAATTTCAAAAAAGTAGGCCTTACAACGCCTAGGCATGCTGGATATCAAATTATCAATCTGATCTTGGGAAATGTTACACCACTCATCAAGCAATGGCCTCCGAAGTTCTGGTAGACAGGTAGGAGGGGGTTGACGGGCTGCAATTTGTCTGCCAAGCATATCGCACGTATGCTCTATTGGATTCACGTCCGGTGATTATGCTGGCCAATTCATACGGGTGATATCCTCAAATTGAAGGCATTCGTCTACAATGTTTGTACGGTGAGGACGGGTGTTGTCACCTATAAACAGAAATTCAGCACCCATGGCACCCAGAAGCAAACGTACATGTTGTTCCGGAATGACATCCCGAAAGATGTGGCTTGTCATCGTTACTCTCTGAACATTCAGGTCAGTTCTGGAACCAATAATAATTCCTCCCCAAACGAGCCATCCTGCACCCCCTGTAACGGTGTCGTTCAATGGTAGTCTCTTGGTGGTAACGGGTACCTGGCGCTCTCCATATTAAAGTCCGGTTAGAATCAGACTGCAAACTAAACCTGGACTCGTCGGAAAACATCACACAAGACCACTGTTGTGGTGTCCACAATGATTGTTCTCTATTCCAGGTTAATCGAAGGCGACAGTGAGTTACGGTAAGTGGAACACATCTGACAGGCCTACGAGCATATAGACCAATATGCTCTAAACGTCTTTACTTGGTCTGCCTTGAAACTGTCGTACTGGTAGTTGAAGAGTTCTGACGATACAGGTCTGATGTTGTGCTCCGTCTGTTTCTTTTGGCAGTAACTGCCAAATATATATACCAGTCCTCATTCGCCATTGTAACTTGGGGGCGTCCTGTGCTGTAACATCTACTCACATTATCATCATCTTGGAATCGTTTCCAAAGCCTGGAGATGACACTCTGGGCGATTCTAAAATCCTCGGATACGTCCAGCTGGGTACGTCCACAATCCAGTCGTCCAATAATTCTACCACGTAAAAAATCATCCAAATGCTTCCTTTGTGCGATAACTATGCAGTTATTGCAATGAAAGGCTTTTAAAGCGCTAGTGAACAATTTTACTTTTTTGCCATCATTCCTTATATACCCCTCTCTTACACTCTCGTCATTGTGACGTACTGTCCGCGCCAACTGGTGGTTTCCTGTAATTTGCGTATTCTTCTTCAAGATGTGTGTGATAATTCTACAGGTGAAATTTATATTTTAGAGTTCAATTTCTGTGTGATTCTGAATTACCCTTAATTTATGGGCATGAGTGTAAATCGTTATATAGCTTAACTTATTGTAATAATTCGGAGATATTTTTTATTTTTTAAAAAATATTTTTGAAGCTAAATTTTACTGCTTATTACGAGTCACATTTAAAAATATTTGTCAAGGTTGATATATTGCTTCAATTTTAAATGTTTTGCTAAAATAATTTATTGCAATCCAGTAAAATATGAAAACATAAACATGTACGTGTTAAATAAATTGAGGAATACGAAATGCATAAATTCAATATTGGCACACAAATTAAAACTATCTTCATGAAATTATTATTTTCTTTGCAAAATAAATACTAATGGAACTTTTTTCATACATATATTAATTAATTATATTTGCATAATATAAAACAATTTTTTAAACAAATATATTCATATACACAGGGTTATCAGAAAAGATGGATCGGATTTTAAAAAAAAAAAATCACATTATTGAAACTACCGCACGTATTACAATAGTTGATACATGAATGTAAAAAAAAAAAAATAAATATACTAAGTTTTTTCATACCAATGATCTACTCGTTGCAGTACATTCAGAGTCGCTATGATTAAAAATTCAAACATGGCGAGAATAGCAAAGCGTTTTTGCCTACGAGAAATGCTCCTGTGATTTTAAAATGTTCCAGATAAAGTATGGGAAATTATACACAAGTAATTAAATTTAAAGACTCATCATTGCCAATTAATACAACAAATATCAAATGATAATAAGTAAGCATTTGTGCAGCATTAAAAATCATTTTGATAAAGTGATGCTACAAAATGTGTGGAACGAACTAGAGTACAGATTGGACGTATGCCTTGCAAAAAAAGGGTCATACATCCAACATTTGCAACTGTAAGAAAAACTCGGTATATTTGTCTTTACATTCATGTATCGCTAATTCTATTATGTGCAGTAGTTCCCATAATATGATTTTTTAAAACCAGTTCCATCTTTTCTGGTAACCCTGTATTTAGGATAAGATTTCATAACTAAGATACAAATGTTTTAACTAATGTGAAATAAATTTACAGAACTTTATAAGATGTAAATATTATTAAATACTTGATTTTTATTTATAAAATATAATACTAAAAACGTATAAATATCTGTTTTAACATTAATAAATTTAACAACTCGAGATTTTGTAAAATTTTAAACTGTTGATTCATCAACAATTTTGTACCTAAAATTCAGAAAGTTATATAGAGTTCTCGTAAATCGAATATTAATTTTTAGAAAAATTATATATAGAGGAAATAACAATCACACACACTACACTCGAAACTTAAGAACTTCAAAATATTTTATTTAGATTCAGAGTTATTCAGAGGAAAAACGGTAAGAAAATATTTTTAATACTCTACACACACACACACACACACACACACACACACACACACATATAAAAACACTTGTTGAAGCATATAACTGAAAAGTATATGTGTTTTTAATATTACCTATGTTAAAATTTCTTTAAAATATAATGCTGAATTGCGACATTTGTTGAACTAATGTTGGTTCTTCCCAGCCACACAAATTCCTTATCGATCTTTTACATAGAAAATATTTCATGTAATAGAGTGAAATTTTGAAAATTTTTCGCAAAATATATATAAAAAGAATAAAAAACACTGTCATGATTCTTTTTAATGACTCACAATATAAAATTTAGACAAACTAAAATGAGAAAAAGGCTTTTCTAACGTTAAGCTTTTACTACTATTTTAATGCGTTTCATCAATGATTTTTTAATATAATTAGAATAAAAGAAAACATGCAATTACTTGATTCAAAACCAAAACCTGCAGACTCCGAAATATCCCATAACGAATTTTTAATGATGATCCAAAGATAAATATTTAAAAAAAGCAAGATTTCTTTTAAAGAAATTTTTTTTGAAATTAATGGCAAATAATGTGTATGAAAAAACTAAGACGTAGAAAATTAAAAAGGGACATTACCCCGGGGCATTATTACACACTCTAGCTAACAAAAAAAACTTTTTATAAAAAAAAGTGTCATTGTTTAATAATAATCCATACAAAATTAACAAAGCTGAGAAAGAATATGCCCAAAAATTAATTCTATAACATAAAAAAATACATTTTTATATACTTAAGAAAGAGCTTCAGGCTTTATAATATAGTTGAATTAGGTAATCTGTACACACAACAGGAAATTTCGGGTTGACTTAAGTAATTGAAAAGGGACAAAAAAACCCTCATATTGTTCTTAGGAAACTTTTGAATACTATTTTCAACTTATTAACATGCATAAATAATAAAAAGTGAGCATACTACCTTTAAATAAATAAGAGATTGATGAAAACTGAATGTTAAACTAATTAAATTTCAAATTTATTCAATATGATGAAATGATTTTTCCAATTCATTTCCCATCAATTAATGTCTTTATAACTAATTATTTATTCATAAAACTTATCTTATTAAAAGATAAGACTAATATTACTCCTCTTTTTTTGGTTCTAACCTCAGACTAAATTAAGTTCCACTAAAATATTAATTCACGTGTGTGTGGGGGGGGAGACGCTCTTTCTTTAACTTCTCAAATTTTTGCAATTCTATTGGTTAGAAAATAAGTTATTAAAATCAAAATTATAAATAATAAATTAATGGAAGAGTTAGAATTACTTAACTTCTATGGATTTAAAAAAGCGTGTGATAATTTTTTTATACAAATATAGTAGTAAAGTAATAACAAGTAATAATGCATTTTGCGATTTTGAATAATATACTGATTTATTCTATAACGAAAAAAAAATTTTTTACCTTGAATAACACTATTTTTATCAATTTTTAAGAACTTTTTTAGGAGGTAAAATACATACTGTCACACACACAAAAAAAATCAAAATAAACGCAGTCAGACTACGCAAATCAAATATGGAAAAAAAAAGTTTCAAAAAATTATTTGCTGCTTGATCGTTTGAACTGAAATCGTTGAATTGTCACTTTGAATACGTAAATATTTTGAAAACTTATAAAGTATTTTTCTTAATTTAGTTTCACTTTAAATTCACATATCCAATGTTTGTGCTTCGCATCATAATTTTTAATGTTACAGCTTCTTTCAGACGTAGTTTCTTTATTAAGATAAAGCTTTGCAATCCTATAATTTTCATTTTATAAGCAATGCAATTTTTCTTTTATTTTGCTTAGTAGTTATTTTGCTTTATAGATAATAATAATGGCATATTAATGAAACTTAAATAGCCATGCTCTGGAAAATGTGTTCAATGCATATAAGAAATATTTTCGTTATTTTCCATCTGGGAAACTGTTATCAAAATAAATGAATAATACAATAAGACCAATATGTATATTCTTAATTGGACAAACACTAATGAAAAATAATTTCTTTTTTAGAAAGTATTACACACACAGAAGTTTAATCATATTTTATCAATCTACTTCTCTGATTATACAGTGCCAAAGAGAGAAAGTAATACTTTGGCGTACTGCTTAAAGGCTGATATCTAACAATTTGATCTTTGGCTGGTATCCTAATGAAACTCTTGTTCAAAAAATCTCCCCAACCTGAAGAAGTATTTTATTCAATCAATAATTACATAATAAATGTAAATGGTCATTGGAAAACCAATATGATATGAAGATTTTGGGGAGTATCTGGCATTTTGTATTACACAATAAATTTCAAAATGCATGCATACAAATTCAATAGTTTGTCAACAAGATTCCCGTTCATAGCATGTTATTTTTTTAAGAGGCGTAGCAATATTTTATTTTGATAATAGAATCAATGCTTTAAAGTTTTTTTTTCTAAACGCTTGATATCTTAGAGCTATTATAGCTTAGATTTGGAATCATTCTTACAAAATAATTCTATCTATGATATATATATATATATATATATATATATATATATATATAGAATTACAACTCATAGATAGAATTAGGTTGGCGCTATTAAACTAAATTAATCCCACTTATCGGTCCTAAGTCCGAGGTTGCACTTGGATATTTTATAAATTTTAAATTTTGTTTGAAAACTATGGAATTTTATTTTCTATTTCTGCCATTGATATTTTGAAATGGGATTTATGTAGTTTATAAGATTCACATAATTTCAATTTTTTAATTGATTGTGAAATTGTCAAGCGTCTGCCTAGAAAATCCCATACATGCTCGATGGGATTGAGATCCGGAGAGCGTGCCGGCCAATCCATACGTTCAATATCCTCACTCTGTAAGAGCTGTTCGGCAGCTACTGTGCGATGACATGGTGCATTGTCGTCCATGAAAAGGAACTGCAGACCCATTGCGCCTCTAAAAAGACGCACATATGGAAGAAGAATCTCGTTACAATAACGGGTCCCGTTGACTGAACCTGCGTCGAAGATGTGAAGGTCTGTACGACTACCAAGCATGATGCCTCCCCAAACGAGAACACCACGACCTCCTTACCTGTCCCTTTCAATGATGTTCGAGAGATGATTGCGGCTTCCCTGCTCTCTCCAGATGAGTATGCGATGAGAATCTCTCCTGAAATTGAATCTGCTCTCATCTGTAAAGAGTACTCGTCCCCATTCATTGTCTCTCCAATTCCGGTGTTACCGGCACCACAGAGAAAGCCTTCTCCGATGGGCAGGCATTAAAGGTACACACCGTACACGGCGTCGTGCAAACAGACCACAACCGTGCAGTCTTCTGGCCACGGTAAAACGCGATATCGGTCGTCCAGTCGCCTGTGTCGTGTGTCTAGCGATTTCTCCCGCTTTCTGCCGCCTGTTTCTTCTGGACTGTAAGACAATGTACCGGTTAACTGCGGGTGTGGTTCCTCGTGGACGACCACTACTGAACCCCCGGATAGCTGTTCCTGTAGTTTGAAATTGTCTCCAAAGTCGTGAAACGATGCTGTGAGCAATTCCGAACTATGCAGCCACACTTGTCACACTGTGGCCTTCCTCCAACTTCCTAATGATTCGACCTCCGGTAAAAGCATCCAGATGTCGTCTAACAGATTGATTATTCGCCATTTCTGGCTGAGGCAGCAACTCGGTGTGATTTTAACTGCTATACGGCGTGCAATCTCTTTGCCAGAAATACTGATCTTACACCGACAACATGCTTTATACTACTCAGACACTCCCCCATTATGTCTACCTGCATATCTGCGCATGTGCTACCGTACACCCCCTTACTTAATCTCCTGATTGGTCTTTCTGTCCACTCTGCCTCTTCGTTTAGCTGATATGCTAATTTTTCGACTTCATCCTTAATTTTTGCACATCAGTGTATGTTACTTATTTATGTGTCTAATTCAAAGCTAAAGGAATAAATAGTAATGTAACAATTAAATATTTAGAAGTATAGGTCTAAATGAGATGGTCTTAGTACAGTAATAGAATATATATATATATATATATATATATATATATATATATATATATATATATATATATAATATCCAATCAAATTCCGCAGTGTAACAAATGGCCTTATATATCAAAATCGGGAAGAATTTTACAGACCATATTACAAGATACAATAGACAAATTTAAGGATACTTTATTATAAAAAAGCCATGATGTAATAAAGAAAGTTGATCAACAAGAGGTATTTTCTGTGAATGGGTTCGATTTCGAAGATTTATTTAACTCCATTAAAATAGAAGATATAATTCAGGTACTTTCAGATGCTATGAGAAATATGATTTGAATAATTACATTAGTACTGAAAAGTTCAATACACTTATTCATTTTGTTATACAGGAGAACTTCATTTTATTTTTTGAGAACAAACTTTATAAACAAATCAAAGGATTGCCTCAGGGTGGCCCGGCTAGTAATAGTCTCGCTAACCTGTATTTACACCATTATGAAATAGTTCGAAGAAAGGAACCCTCTTGCCTCTTGTTAAGATACATAGATGATTTAATTATTATAGGTCATGATAGAGAATTTAAACCTAACATTAATTTTTATCCGGAATACCTAAAAATAATACAGACGAATTTTAACTCAAACAAAGTTGAATTTTTGATTTGATTTAACTATTATTGACAACAAATTATATAGCAATATATATGATAAAAGGGAAGCATTTAAATTCAATGTCATAAAGATACCAAACTTCAATAGTTGTCTTCATATATCTGTATTTAGAAATATAATTTTAAATTTTTTGTTGAGAAATAATAATTTAACTACGCACAATATTGATAGATTCAAAAATATCCAGAAATTTATATTATTGTGCATATAAAATGATTATCCCATCAATTTCCTGAAAAATATATAGATCAGAAATATTTCTTAAAAATATTTTTAACTCGTAAATGCACAAATCCACCACACAACATTAGGTCCACAAAGTCAGCTTGTTAGTGGTCCAGCTGTGAAGAGTTTGTGCATTCCACACACAGGTTACATTTTAAGATACATTTTAATACACACACACACTTAAAACAATATTTACGACTATATATACACTTTAAAATTATTTATTAAAGTTAAACATTTATGTCCAATCAGACATTTATGACCAATCAATCAAGCAAGTCTTTTACATGTGATATGGTTTGCATCTAATGCCAAGTAGTCATACTTGGTGCTGGATCAAGAATCGATTGGATTGACATGGTTAGATGTTATGAGCAAAATATGATGTGTAATTGATATATTAAAAATGAAATGTCGTGCTATAAGAAATGGATCATATTCTTGATGGGATACTGTTTGGTGAGTCTTTAATGATTTACTCTATTCATTTGTGAATATACTGTATTTTTAATGATTTACTCTATTCATTTGTGAATATACTGTGTTTTTAATGTGAATATTCGGTTTTTAGAAATTTTTAGTTTGAAAATTCGGATTTTTTAGCTTGAACTTTCAAATTTTTTAGATTGAACTTTCAGATTTTTTAACTTGAACTTTCAGGTTTTTTAACTCGAACTTTCAGATTTTTTAACTCGAACTTTCAGATTTTTTAACTTGAACTTTCGGATTTTTTAACTTGAACTTTCGGATTTTTTTAACTTGAACTTTCCATTTTTTAACCTTTCGGATTTTTTAACTTGAACTTTTTGATTTTAGATAATTTTTATTTGAACTTTCGTCTCAAATATATTTTTATTTGAACTTTCGTTAGGAATTTATTTTTCACCTTTACAACTATTTTAAAGATGGGTGCATCATCTTGGAAGTTTGAGGGTTCACTTATATTATGTACTAAATTGTTTTTAAATTTTAATATTGCAATATCTTTCGGAATGTGATGGCGAATAGTTTTATTTTTCAAGTATAATGATTTAATTTTAATTTTTTAATTTAAAGTATAATGGTTTAATTTTAACTTTTTAATTTTTTAATTTTTTTTGAAATTTGAAAATTTTTTAAATTACCAAGTTGCAATAGGGGAAGGTTGGCGCCATCAAACTAGTTTAACCCCACTTATCGGTCCTAAGTCCGAGATTGCACTTGGATATTTTATAAATTTTTTTTTTATTTTATAATTTTTTAATTTTGTTTGAAAATGATGGATCATTATCATTTATATTCGCCATTGATATTCTGAAGTGTTTTGGTATTTTGGGATTCATATATTTCAATTTTTAAATTGATAATTGTGATTGTTTTTATATATTTAAATATATATATATATATATATATATATATATATATATATATATATATGTATATATATATATATTCCTATCGCGTCGTAGATGGCCCATTTTTCGCAGTATGAACAATGATATTGGACTTTTATATAGAAAATCATCCTATTTCAGCTTTATTTACGTCTAGCACCAAAAATATTTTATGTCTCAAAATGGCAGATTCTGTTTCATAATTTCTTCTGATAAAGTACGTGTCCATTATATAAATATATATATGTTTTGTTCCCCGGATATTATTTCTTTAACATCATTATCAGATATTATAGCTAATAATTTATTTTAACTTTTTTATATATAACTCGTGATAATTCCCATGTGTTCATTCTCACGCTTCACTCATTTGTTTCCACTTCTTAATTTGACTATTGGACAAACTTGAGATAGAGTGTTATTAAATGCTACTTTATAAAAAAAACAACCTTAACAATAATCAATATTTAATTTTCCTGATTCTGAAATAATGATGCTAACATGTACTGCCATACAATTTAATGGGAACAAGTTGCAAGAAAATTGTTACGGTTTTCTCTCTATCAGACATCAATAGCGTTAAATATTCAAGAAAAGACAAAATAGTTATTTTTTAACGAATTTATTGGTTATAAGGTAATTTTGATTCTGCATTTTCGAATGTAATTTACCTGAAGAATTAAAGAAATTTTCTTTGCCACCCGGAAGTAAATGCAAGACAAAGAGCGAACATTTTGGTACATCATTTCTTTCTATACAGTAATATGATTAAATGAGATCCTTTATGTGTATCCATATAGTGCATACTTACTTCAGTCAAGGCATACGAACAATTATCTACAGCAATGGATCACGCCAAAGGAAGCGAAAAGAGTAAATAAATAAAAAGCGAAAGAAGTAATCGAGGTGGCATAGGGTCAAGGAAAGACCGGAAATGCGTTAGTGCCAGATGACCTCCATCCACCCACCCCAATGTCCATCGATTGATTTTGTCCGCTGTCTCACTATCGTTACAGCAAAAATAGGCCATTTTTTATCATTCAATTTTATATGTTCTGTTTTTCTTCATATCAAAACCGTACATAGGAATTTTCTTTTATTACAGTTGAAAGTATTTAGTTAAAATTTGGTTTTTTTGGAGTGTATATTTTGACAACTAGTCACAGAAAAAAAAATGAAAAACTCTAGTACTGGATATTTTTTTAATTTTTTTCAAATTTTAATTCAAATTTAAACTGTATTGGCTTAAAATACAGCTTATATATATATATAAATATTTATATATTTCAATATATATGACTTCTGACATAAAGAGTATATATATATATATCTATATATATATATATATATATATATATATATATATATATATATATATATATATATATATATATATATACATAATTTTCGATTAAGCAAATAGCCTTTATGTATTATTAGACTTTAATGACAAAACAAGTATTTATTTCGATATGAAAATACAGTGAATTATCATAAAAAAATGGAGAAGAAAGATTATTCAAAAATATTTTAATATTTTAAAAGGAAAGTCTAGAATTTATATCCATTACTTGCACAAAAACTATTCTAGACACCATAAAATAAAATTTAATTCAAAGTAACGTTTATACGTTAGTGTTCCTTTTGAAGGAGAATTTCATTAAAAATAAAAGTTTAATATTCCTAAGTTTTATTAAAAAAATATTTGTTAAGTTCTTCTTCACAGCATGTGCAAAACAGCTGGGGCCTCATATTCAAGAAAACACATTCCAGACAGCTGTTTTCGAATGCAAGTTGGCATCTGCACGTAGCCTATCTTTTTATATCATATTTATTTTGATTTTCAAACGTATACTTTTACGAAAGATCGCAACTCTCACTTCTGCAGTTCAAAGACACTCCCAAATAAAATTTTCGGATATATGCTTAAAAAAAAAAGATTATTCAACTAAAATTCATTTCAAGTCTGGAGACTTCTGACAAAAGAGTAATTTAAGTAAACTATATATATATATATATATATATATATATATATATATATTTATTATATATATATATATATATAAATATATATATATAAATATATATATATGTATATGTATGTATATATATACATATATATATATATATATATATATATATATATATATATATATATATATATATATATATATATATATATATATATATAATCCTTAATATTACATTCGAATACTGTCGCCCAACCGGTTTAGTGGTTAGTGACGCTGAGTGCGGTGCCGTAGGTACTGGGTTCGAATCCCGGAGAAGACATGGATGTTTGTAAATGTATGGTGCCTTTGCGGTATGTGAGTACTCTAAATAGTCATCGACCCTCAAGTCCTCTCGTGTGGTTGGTGGAATGAGAAGAGAGTTGGGAGGCCCCTGGCTGCTTCCAGGGTTTTCACCCTATAAATTGGGGTGAAGTTAATCAAAACCATACCGTTAACTGCATGGGGCCCAAAGCTAAAGCTGACGACAGGCTTAAAAATTCTATCCCTAAGCTGTATTGAATTTCGTGGGCTTTGATCGGACTTCTCCAGGCAGGTGGCATTAGTCACACAGCAAGAACATACAAATATTTATAAACCCGCCTTTCGGCCCTTCAGTGGGTCGATAAATGAATACCAACTTGATTAGGAACTAAACTCTGCGAGTTTGGCTTCAGACTGACCACTTGACTGAAACGTCTGCACATGAACTCCAGGACACGAAATCTGAGATTGGCACAGAAAGCCTTGGCCATTATGGGTTGTTACGCCACTCATTTCACTTATAAACCAAAGTATAACCAGTCAAGAAAGTAAGAAATATCAGCTACAGAGTACAATATTAAATTATTGGTATATATATATATACTTGTTGTTTTCTGATGCCACCTGTCTGACGTAGTCAGATCGAGGCCCACGAAATTCATCGTGGCATGGGCAAGAGGTACGCCTGTCGTTAGCCTTGAGCACCATACAGGTGACAGTACGATTTTAGCTCGGAGAAGTTCCCCGAAGGGACGATAGATGGCGACACGACCTCTATCGCCACATCCACAATTTCTGCATGTAAACTGAAGGGGAGGGAAATATTCTCCAGTCCCCGCGCTCGTGATTAAGCCCACAAGACTACGGACCCACTGATTTAACGAGCACGTACTCCGTGTGCACACGGAGGGTGTTTGGTGGCATGGGGCATCGAACCCAGGCCTTCCGGTCTGGACTCCGATGCTCTAACCACTAGGCTACCCACGGCCCCATATATATATACTAAAAAGATATATTATTTGTGTTTCTTCTAGAATTTTCATTTCTTTAAAAAAAAATCAGCCAGTACTATTTTCAAAACTATTTCTTTAAAAATTTATGATATACTTACTGCAAAACTTAAATTGGTTAACTTCTCTATCATTTATTTAAAAGTTTTTGCTCAATGTACTCTTTTTGTGATTGGATTTATTTTTTTATATTGTTTGGATTTTTCCTTGTTGATCTATAGGATCAAAAAGCTGTGTGTGTGATGTTGGGAAGTTGGTATCATGAAACTACTTTAAACGCACTTATTCTGTCATATGTCCGAATTTGGTTTTCTAATCTCTGCACTGTATTAAATTTTTGTTTATTTAATTTTTTTTTCCTTTAAAATATTTATATTTTTGTGTTTAATGTTCTATTCTTTCTTTTATTATTGAATGTTTTTTGATGTATTGTACTTTTTAATATATGTTCATATGCATACCTCTGTTCGAGGGTGCGTGAATGTTACACTTGCATATGCATGTTTTCAGAAACTCTAAGAATTTTTAAAACATTAAATTTTCTATATACTAACTTTCAAGTAAATGTATAAATCATTGAACTTTTAAAAAGAAAATGTAAGAATAAATCATGGTAACGAGCACTACGTTAATCACTAGTTTTTATAGTTTGGATAGTTCTTATCAAAACAACAACAGCAAAAAGCGTATCAAAATTTAATGAATATATTCCATTCATTAAATATAAAAATTTTTTAGCTTCATTCATGATAATCTTAGAAACAGCAATAAAAGATACATACTTCTAAACTTTGTTTAAAGTTCATCATTTCGTGGGCATATCAGGCCATAAAAACTAATCAAATTTCTCATCGAACGCAAATGAATGGATTGAGCTGAAAAATATCATTTTATGAAGTTTTCTCGATTGAATTTGCTGTCGTTCTCAATAAATCGGGATACTTTGACTGCGTCGAAAAGAAGTACCTTCAGCTTCAAAATGAACATTCAGTGCATCACTTTTCAGAGGTGTCAAAAGCATGTGTCGCCGTGATAAATTCAGGAATAATGGTTTCTTTAACGGATGCCCTTCTCATCTCAGTTTATAATCGAGCCACTTTCTAGATAGTAATAAAGCTCTGGTTGATCACTGGGTTTTAAGCCTAATGTTTTTCGCGTTAACAAGATTTGGTTCAGAGATAAATGTTAACTAAGCATTTTTCTTAAGCTCCAATGATTAATTGGGTGTCTAACATTGGAATATTTTATTTTTGTTGAAAAAGGATTTATTTAAAATGAATTTAATCTCAAAGTGATGTATTTTTTTGAGAATTAATAGAAAGAAACAAATTTTCCTGCTCTTAATAAGACCGTAAAGCTCCAAAAATAATCAGTGTGACTTTAACTTAAATTTTAGAGAGTAATGGATGATAATAATGCTCTTTCTTAGTTTAATAGAAATAATAAGTTAAAAATATGGCACAGCATATCTTACCATATTCAAATTTTACTGACTTCAACAGAAATATTGACGGTAATGCTTATTCTAAAAAGAAACAATGCACTTGGCTTATACATAACACATAACACATTTTTCGTTTCCTTATTTTCTATTTAAAAATGGAGTAAAAATATTGTAATAGTAATAATCAACCATATTATTATTAATATTTTGACGTTTTCAGTGTTAGATAAAATGGAGTAATGAAAAATATAAAAACAAATGCTGAATTTAAATATTAAAGAATCGAAAAATGTAATTACCATACACATTTATTTAAAAAAACAGATTTGCTATCTATATTCATGTCCAAAATTAAGATCCCAAACATATTTGTCTCCATAATTTTTATAAATGACTTCAGTAAAACTGATAGAATTTGTATTTTATATATTTAGAAAAACGGGTAGTACAATATGAACAGTCAGCATAGTAAAAGATGATGCTTAGCGTTAAGGTTTGCAGAAATTATGAATTGAGACCATTCAAGCAAATAAAAATTGTGCGTCCAGTTTTGTGAAAATTGCATTAATACAACCAAGTTAGTCTATTTGCAGCACGAAGGACTTCTCATAATAGTTTAGATGAGATGCAGAAGCTTGAAGCTGGTCAGTTTCAAGCTAAGGTGAATCGACCGTTTACCTTAGCCTGTCAAAAATTTACAAATTAGGAATTATGGAATCAAGTCTAAGCAAGTGGTTTTATTCCCAGAAAGGTCAGCTAAAGTCACCACAGATCATCGTCATCGACACATGGTCGCTACATGGCATGAATAGACAGGTAATGGCTTCTCGGCTCAATCAGGACATCGCTACTGGATCTGGAAGAAGAATTTCCAATCAAAAAGTCTACAGCCATCTTTCAAAAACTGTCTATTACCCCCGGCGTCCAGTCTAGTGTGTCTATATGCCTGCATCCAGCAGGAAGAACTGGATATTGTGGAGCTGTAAACATCAGTTGTGGATGCCATAAAAAAGGAGGGTATCACTGGTGCATCTATATATACACCAGCCAAATTGATTCTAAATGAGTCATCACTTGAAGAGGAAAATGGAGCTCACTTTCATCCCTCCTATGTAACAAAAATCGACAAATTTAGTGGCAAATGAATCCTTCAGGGTGATTACATACTGCTGGACAGTCGTAAGCAATTGCATGTTTTCGAAGCTCGTACTGTCAGCTCCCAGTGTTACAGGAATGAGATCTTGAAAATTTATGTGAGGCAGTGTTTCTCAAACTTCCAACGTTTACGACCCAATTTTCAATCATAATTTTCATCGAGCCTCCCTTCACATAATAACAATATACTGAGTGCAATAATAAGGTACCGCTAAAGCTGTGATACGAATTTAATTATAAACCGTACAAATTATCAAGAAAAGAATAAAATTTTGTAAATGACAAGCCCATGGGGTCACTAATAAGTATTAAACTAGTTATTAACTTAATATTGATGAATTAACAGTGAAATGCATTGTGAAGTACTGATAAATTTATAAGTATATTATATCAGTGTGATTATGTATTTTATTTTTATTATATCAGAATGTATTTTCTTGTGCTTTTTTTCAGTAAATTAATTTTTTCTAAATCCTTTATTTTCGACTTTTCAATATGCTCTCTCCCCCTAGGGTCTTTCCCAGCTTGAGAAACGCTGATGTGAGGTTTCCTGGGTGCTATGAGTCAAAACTACATTTCTATGGACGATAATGAATGTAGCCCTCAAGGTTCTATTATATTGAATATGTTTGGTATAATCTAGGTTAGGCATTTCTCAGCATAGTTCCCTTCCCAGAACCCCCCAGGAATTAAAAACCCCGCTTTTGAAAAAATGGGCTTTATTGCCACAAATATTTATTGACACTCTCATAAACAGTATGGCAGCTCATTGTAAAGCTTGTAAAGCAGTTTACAGTGATCATACTCCATATTAGATACATTTTTCTAGAGGTAAATACTTTATCTCTAATTCATGTTTTCAAACTTTTTGTTATGACTCGTATCTGACTTCGCAATTAATTTTTTTTTCCATATTGTTATGTTGCTATGATATTTCTGACATTGTAAGGAGTTTATATACAAAATTTTGGAGCAATACAGCAAATTGTGTGTTCATTAGTTTTCACAGATTTTATGTTTAATAAAAGTATTATGAGATTATATAAACTAGTTCTATATATATAAGAAACAAATTTGCAATGAGAAATGATGTAAATTATTAAATGTTATGCATTGTATATATTTGTATCGGAATGTCAATGTGAACTTTTTTAAAAATTGTTTCATTATCATTTCATGGCAATAATGCAGCCCTGAACCATCCCTTCCTTTTTTTAAAGAAAAATGTCTAAGTGACAATGCATTCAAATTCATTATAAATTTTCCCTAGATAATTTCTAATAACACTACACAAATATTTAAAAAAAACGTAATAAACATAGGTTTCCCCTACATTTGAATTTTTCCTCACTTAAATAAAGTTCCTTGAATTTTTTACATAACCTTAAGTGACATCAATCTTGACAAAACTTATATTTTTAATAGTATGTAAAATATATATATTGGTAATAATTTGAAGTTTCAACATAACTCGCGAAGTTTTATTTCGAGATAGAATGAAAGAGAAGTGAGAATGATGAAAAAACACCCCTTATACCAATAAAATATGACACGCCCTTATTGCAGCCAATCTATACATACTGAACAATATCAAGCACGAACTAGTAATAAATGATCGTGCATTGCAAGAAGCTTAGAAATTGGATACAAATATGAGGTATGTGCTTTGAAGATGGAGTTATTTGGAAAAAACAGTCATTTATATATATGATTTATTCCAATGTTTCCCAAACCTTTCTTTTTCCATGCCCCACCTAATTCTTTCTAAATTTCTGACGCCCTTATGAATATATACATAATTTTTTATGCCCAAAAATTGAGTTATTTACAGAATTAAATACAAATGATAAGTATTTTAGGTCTCAGAACTATAATTTCTGGAAACAATTATTAAGAAAATGTGTTAAGGGAAAGTAGTAAATGAATTATCAAAACATAAAATAGAGAACAAAGATTTTAAATGCAAACAACTTAATGAAAAGTTCGATATTTTAATTATTATTAATTACTACTTAATTATTTAATAATATCAATATACAATATATATATTAACATTTTCAGACTAGTATACTAAATTTAATAAAATTCTTGATGTTTGTTACAGTGAAATTTAATATTAGGTTCTCCAATTTAATGAGTTCTGTGGTAAATATTCTATTCCTATTCATAAGTAAAAAATCATTTGTAGCACTATATATGCATTAATATAAAATTTAAGATAAAAACAGTGATTATATTTTTTTGGATTACGGTATATAATTTCCTTTTTATCTCAAATACACACTTTCGCTTTGTTCATACCAGTGTGACAAAAGTTACAAACACAATTTTGTGGGTTTTTCAAAAACTACAGAACTAATTTAAGAAAAACTAATACACATTTCCTAATTATCCATTAAAATTGCTTTTGTTTTTGGTGTTATGCAAATTAATAAATACGGAAAGACTAGGGTATTTTCAACACTTATCTGTACAGTTTGAAATTTTCTCGTGTTCTTGAAGTCTTACGATTATTTCTATAATGCTTGCGATAATACACATAAAACGTCTAGATGATTGTTTACAATGGAAAGTGGCTAGGAGATTGGAGGTAGGCCAATCCCGAGCGGAAGTAGAATTGTAGCTCAATATTTCCCGAAATGAGGTTTCCAGATGGTGGAATCAGATCCAAGAGACAGATACACTATCCATAAAACCTGTTACTGGGCATCCAAGAGTCAGAAGAAGCCCAACTCGTCGCTTCTTGGTTTTCACAGCAACATTCAATTAGGAAATGCAACTCGACTTGTGAATTAACTCTTTGCTTCTTCTGGTCATAGACGTAGCTACCATCGTATCAATAATACGAGGCCCCAATGCGTGTAGTTACGGCCCCACCAACAAGGCTTACATAACTGATAAAAGGTATTGAAGGAATTTTGATACAGGGCCCTCTCAAAACTAGCTAGTACATCGGTTTTGAGTCATACGTTCTCCCAAAGATCTGATGTGGTAGGATGTTATATCAGAAGATAAATAAGGGTCTGCATTTTTATCACTCCAGACTACAAGATAACTTGTTTCGCAGGTTCGGATATCATTCGTGTGAACAAAGGAACATAATGTTTATGTTCTATTCAGTGGTAGTATAAGATTAACGCTGGACAATGATTCTCAAAGTATACACATATGTAGAGAACCAGATATACAGTACAATCATCTAGCATAATGGAAGTGATCCACTATGGAAGTGCTGTTAATATCAACAGTCAACGTAATAATCAACATTCGGATATAGATGCACGTTTTTTAGAGAAGCACGCTGACTTCTCAGAAGCAAAGACTTTCAGAGAGGCTGCACCCAATTTATTTATAATGACGATAATCCTTATCTATACATGGCTAAGCTGGTCTATGAAAACCTTGAAGCTGAAGATATTCAGAGGATAGAGTGGCTACCCAAATTTTTAGAACTGAATCCCAGGCAGCATGCCTAGAAGAGAAATTGAAAATGCAACACTTCTGAATCTCAGAAGTATTTTGCTGGAAGTGTAATATTTACTGTCCCAAATCTTCATAAAGAGTCTCAAAACGTTTAAGTTTTCTGTGAAAGCTGCATTGCTGTCAGAGGTGATCATGCATCATATTAAACTTTTCACAAATGTCATTATTATAAATCATTACTTGAGTAGCAGGCTTTCATGAAAATTAATACAGATCACTAGCGAGTACTATTGATTTTTATCATAATTTTAACTATACTTTTATATACTTTTGTAACAAATTATATTTGCATTAGCTCAAAACTTTCTGAAAACTCTACAGAAAGGCGTTTATGCCTAAACGTTTGCACACCAGTGCATACTGAATACGTGTTTAACTGAATCATTCTTTTTCATGCATCTGAATATCTACAGAGTGTTTTTTTCAGGTATAGAAGTTTAAGTTGGCATTACTTTCCAAGATGGTGACCGATTTAACAGCTGTCAAGTGATTTATTCTCAGTTTTGATTGGCTATTCATCATGAATAGACTCACGCCTGAACAACGCTTTCAAATTGTGCAATTTTATTTCGAAAATAATAGTCGATTTTCATGAGTGAATTTTGTTTAGCGATGAAGCGCACTTCTGGTTGAATGGCTACGTCAACAAACAAAACTGCCGCATTTGGAGTGAAGCTAATCCACAAGTGCATGTCGAAACACCGTTACATCCAGAAAAACTGACTGTTTGGTGCGCTTTATGGGCTGGTGGAATCCTTTTTCTAAAACGATGAAGGCCACAACGTTACAGTCAATGGTGATCGGTATAGAGCCATGATTAATAACTTTTTCATTCCTGAATTGAACAATCATGATGTCCAGGAGCTGTGGTTCCAACAAGACGGCACAACATGTCACACAGCTTGTGCCACAATCGATTTATTAAAAGACACATTTGGTGACCGCCTAATTTCACGTTTTGGACCTGTGAATTGTCCTCCAAGATCTTGTGATTTAAGGTATCCGACTGCTTGCGACAACTTTTTTTTGAAAAAATGTAGATATGGGGATTTTTTTGTGATTTTTAGATTTATTTAATATATTTTAAGGAAAATCGTAAAACTGAAATTAGAAAAAAAATTTATTATTATTAAAAATGAGAAAAACTGGAGAAAATCTACAAAAATTACATAAACGGGGCCCGCTCTGTACAAAAATGTTTTGAACAAATTTTCAATTTTTCAGTTTTATGGTGTTACTTCGTTATTCATCTTTGAAATGACCTTCAGGATAATAGATATTTTAATTTTTACAAAAACTAGAGCACTCTATCTTAGTGACTATATGAAATTGCCTAAAAACAGTGATTATATTCACATAAAGGACTGTAAATTTTGAAATAAAACAGTTATTGATAAATCTGAAGATCAAAACACTTCTACTGTTATACAAAACATTCACAAAAATTTCAGCAAATTATTTTCAAAACTTTTTGAGCAATCGCTGTCCCCGTTTGAGTTTTCGAAAAAACCCATTTCGAGTAAAACGCATTTTAAAGTTTGACATCTTGTGTAAAGTTAAGGCATCTGCTTTTACTAAAACACTTGTAGTTTTTGTTCTAGTGGAGGGAAAATAAAATACTTGGTATTGTTATTAAGCTAATAAAATGGTCTATAAAATAAAGTCAGAAAGAAATTGTCAATTTTTGAAAAAAATCATGGTTTTAGGGTAGTCGGATACCTTAACACCGCTAGACTATTTTCTGTGGGGCTATGTAAAGTCATTGGTCTATGCGGATAAGCTACAAACACTTGACCATTTGAAAGACAACATTCGCCGTGTTATTGCCGATATACGACCACAAATGTTGGAAAAAGTCATCGAAAATTGGACGTCCAGATTGGACTACATCCGAGCCAGCCGTGGCAGTCTAATGCCAGAAATCATATTTAAAATGTAATGCCACAAGATTATCTTTCGAATAAAAAAAATCATGTCAATCGAATAATACATCGTTGTTTTATTGCAATTTAAAGTTCTATACCTCTCAAAAAACACCATTTATTTGTATTACAATGAATCACCAAACAGATTCCAGTGCATTCACAATTTTTTGGAGCCACTGAAAGTTATTAAAAATTTGCCATTGGCATATTCTTGACATAATCCTTCAAACCAAACCTATTCACCATTCAAATTACTATAACTTATTTGATCGATATAAATGTATTTCATTTTTCAAAAGTGTATTGATTAAGTAACTCACAAATGTACCATCGTTCCTTAAAATATATAGTTCAAGTTTCACAATTTAAAAAGTGTAATGGAAGTATCAAAAGGATCTATAAACTTTTTTTCAAGCGATTCTCTTTTGATACGCATATTTCTCTAGTGTACAGTAAGCGTCTCACTCAGTTCCGTACGAAATAACTTAAAAAGTTGTTCACATTTGGTATTAGCTTTAATCGCATTGTTACATTCTAAATAAATTTTAGTTCTTAACTAAGGATAAACGAGATAATTTTAACGAACAAATTTTTTTTCTATGGATAATATATAGAGTAACAACTATTAGGACATTATAATTTTCTCCATTTCTAAGCAATCGTTTTACTTGCCCATGATGTTAGAATTAATATCTGCAGCACAAAATGCCAACATTTTCTTATGTAAGCTATTTGACATTTATGGATTTTTCTTCTAAAAAAATTATTATGTATTTATTAAGAAGTAGCAGGACTTCTCTTAATGATTTACAGAATAAAATATCTTCAACAAAATCCCTTTTATCAATATACCATACGTAAATTATCAGTGTAGATTTACTATTTCTCACAAAGTTGATTCAAACATTTGTATTTATTTTTCTTGTATTCAGCATTTCAATAAGTTGCAGTAAGAAACCTTAATTCTTCTATCAGTATCATTAAAATTAAGTGAACACCATAGTCTTCAAATTCTTGTCAACCTATCTAGAACTGTTCTAAAGAATGCCGATAATGATGTTGTATAAATCCAATCCTGTATTATCATTTTGCTACATTTTTTAAGTAATAAGAAAATTTCATAATTAACCTCAAGAATGCGATTGACCATTACAGTATGCATACTCAGTCACACACGCGCGCACACACACATTTACAACAGAATTTTACATCACTCCTATATTTCGTCTTCAAATAAGCCCCATGATGTTTTATTTTATTGATTTCTTAGTCAAGTTTTTTTGGCATAAAAGGTAGTTCAATTATACTTGTTTACCTTGGACGATGAATATGAAACAATATTTGAAATATTTCACTGAATGCTTACAAGCCTTTTCCTTCTTTTTACTATGTAGCTTAAATATACAAAAAATAATGAAAGTCTGAATCTAAATTATGTGTTACAATTAATTTAAATTGGATGCATCAAAACTAATCACTTCATGATTTCTCAATGGATGTTCTCTCTATATTCAAAAAATCAATTAGTCTTATTAAAATAGGCATACGATACATATCTTTATGCATTTGTATGTTCATCAATAATGATTCCTTGCTTATTCTAAGTAGTTCTTTTTATTCGTTAAATTAATTCCAATTATTACTGTTACTATTTTTTTATTAGAAGAGACATTTTCTAATATTGTTTCTCGACCAGCATAATTATTATTTCTCTCAGTATAGGGAAAAATGATTAATTTATCTCATATACGTGACCATAAAAGTTAATATATTCTTCAACAATTTTAAATATTATTTAAAATAACATCTTAATTTATCTCTATAAATAAGCGTTATTCATTTTCTTTCTTTCTAGAATTTAACTAAAATCATTTGCATAAACAAATTTTAAAATTTTTTGCTTAAAAGAAAAGCACGGATCACAAAATTTTAATGCGTACATAATATGGTATTTTTTAATTTTTAAAATAAAGAAATTTCGAAAACACAAAGACTCATTTTTTAATACTTTTAGATTTTTATTGCAAACTAACATTCCCTAGAACATTCAGGTTTTTTTTATGTGAGCAATTTATTGATAAGAAGATACTCTCAGGCAAAAAAAAATCAAATATACATTCTGATATTCAAAATAAATTCAATAGGAATATGCAAGTAATTTTGAAATATTTTTCTAAAAGTACATTTAGTATAATCCTTAAATTCCCTACTCCCTTTATCTCATTCTTATTCATGAAATACGTTTCTATTACCTTTGAATAGTGCTCCAAAAAATAAAAGTATCTTTAAATATCCTAGCTTTTCTAAGTTATTAGTTATGCTTTCTTATTGATACTGAATGGGAATAATCACTTGAAAAAACTTTCACTAAAATAATTTTATTTTTCTAGGAGAAAACAAATTTAAGAAATCTGATTGATAAGACTTTTTTTAAAGTGTACATCATTTTTGTCATCTTCATATTTTGAGATTCATGTGTGTATAGGTAAGTATATACTTTTATAATATTTAAACGTGTGAAGTAATTAATAAAGAAATTTACTTTGTAAGTGTTTAAAAATGTAATACACATATGTAGAAAAATCTGATGCAAATTCATTGTACACTGCAAATGCACAATATATTAAAATTGAATGGTTTGTAGGAGTTGTGGTAGTTCACAGACGTATAGTTGAACGGAAAATAAACGCCGACACTTTGAAATTAAACCAAGAGTCTGAACCTCTGAATTTCACTTGACAAATGCATGCTAAGCAAAATACTAGAGGCTTCTGTTCAGTCAATTCAATTACTGATGATTTCGTATCAAACCATAATGTAGTAATCAGAATAGATTATGATCAGCATAAGTGTAATCTTAAAGAGATTATGAATTAGTGTATAATGAATTTATTGCGAATACCCCCATATAAATACAGAGTGAAATTAATTCAGAATGACTGAATGTTATCAAGCTTAACTATACTTAATAATAGATAAGGAAATATAAATCTTAAAATTTTAGATATTAAGATATTATCTTCTAAAGTGTTCATTTTTTTGTAATGTAAGACTTAATTGTAGGTTATATATATATATATAATCTAATAAAAAAATTCAATATATAAATATATATATATACATATATATAAATATATACATATATATATATATATACACAAATATATAAACGAAAATATAAAAATAAACAGATAGTTATAAACCTAAAATAACTATAAATAGGTAGAAGGCACAGTAGTATAATGACACAAGTAGCATAACACAAACTATATATACATATATATATATATATATATATAGATAGATAGATAGATAGATAGATAGATAGATAGATTTCAAGCATATAACTTCCATGAAGAGGGAATTTTGAAATTTTTCATTTAACATGGCTTAAATTTTTATTAAAACAAATTGAAGGTATAGTTTATTTTACACTGAAACGTATTAAAAGTATGCTTTTAAAATCCAAGGATCTTTATCTTAAATATCCTTTATGTGTTAATGTTTTGGATAATGAGGGATTGTCGGCAAATGTGTATATTTTCTGCTTGGTCAAAGCAGAATGTACAATACGGAAAAATTACTTTATTGCAATCGTGAATAAAACACTCTGAAAATGAAAAATTTTTTTTTGTTTTATTTTTACTTCGCTATAGTTTTATTGGAGAATGATGATGTACACTTAAAATGTCTATAGTGATTCATTGATTGATTTTCCAGTACATGCATTTCTAAATTAGTTTCTCCTGTTTTTCGCTTTTCTTGTAAAATGAAAAAATGATCAAGAGTAGTATTTAAACTAACAAAAAAGGGAAATGAAGGAGATTAAATATTTCGCAAGAGAGAGTTAATAATTAATGTTTTTGTTTACTTATATTTTATTGTTAATGTACAAAATCATTTAATGCAAGGAGTAATTTTAAAAAGGCTTAGTAATACACATAATCTTAAGAGATCCTAGATTATACAAAATAATATTTTCAGCTTTATAGCTTCTTTTTTATTTATCTTATGCTTTTTAAAGAATAATGAGCACCAAAAAACATCGTGTATTTTTTAAGGAAGAATATAAGTTTAATACACTTTCTCTCACACTACAAGGTTAAAATGTGTTATTTAGAAAGAATAAGTTATTTCTCTCTCAGTTTCTCCTGCTCATTTAATTTCTTCATTGAGGTAATTAGAAAAATAACTAAAAGATTCAATTTATTTGAATATAAAATATTTAATTAATATTATTTGAATTCAGTGTTAGAGAAACATATGCACAAAATAATGAAAATAATAACCATAAAAAAACTTTAAAAATTCAAAGCTATTTCATTGAAAAAAACCATGTGTATTCCACGCAAAATTTAATTGCTTTAACATTTAAATTTACACAAATGTTCCGTTTCTAGGATATGCAGTAAAATCTTCTGTTTAAGTGGATAACAATCACACTTATTCACCATATATATATATATATATATATATATATATATATATGTGTGTGTGTGTGTGTGTGTGCATGAGTGCAATATGCATATATATACATATATATATGTATACATTTATATATATGTGTATGTATATGTATATGATTATATATTGAAAAATTCTTTTATATTGGATTATATATACTATATATATATATATATATATTATATATGTATATATATATATATTATATATATATTATATATTATATATGTATATATATTATATATATATATATTATATATATATTATATATATATATTATATATGTATATATATATATATATATATATATATATATATATATATATATATTGCATTCCCTATATTTGAATAGAAAAACATATGAGAGTCAAATTATTAAAAATATGTACATATTACTGCATTTTTCTTTCCTCAAAATGCGTCATAGAGTCCATTTCCATCTCTCATCTCTCTCTCTCTCTCTCTCTGTATATATATATATATATATATATGTCAGGTTTGAAAAGTTTAGATTCAAAATTAAGGAAGTAATAAATGAAAATAGAGCGAACTCTTTACCATCGCGTAAGGATTTGTGGGTAAATAAGCCTGTTACAAGGTGCAACGAGCGCTGACGAAGGCGAACGCATACTAGGAAAGGTTTGGCTGGTGTCTCCTCGCTGAGATGTTGTTCTTTGTACTACCCGGTTGCGCGGCAAAAGGTCCGCCATGTTAGATTATATATGATGGAAGCGTAATAAAGGAATATTGTAAAGATGATACCCTCCTCATTTTACCAGCAAGCCTGGGGCCTGTCAAGAGCCGGTAGGATAAATTAAGGAACCGAAAAATATGCCACGAAACCAAACGAATTAACTTAAAAAAAAATTTTTTTTTCGAACGAGCGACTGCATTGAAAACGATACTACCATGGAGGACGACTCTTTCCGGCAGGAGTCACTAGTCAAAAAAAAAAAAAAAAGAACCCTTCTTTTTTCCTGAATTTGACACTAATAAGTTTAGCAGTTTTAAAAGTTTTCTTGACTGTTTTGATCAACAATGTTTGGAATATCAAAAAGACGAGCAATGGATGAAGCAAAATATTGCTAGATATCTCACGGGAGTTTATCTTAAATTTTGGTATGAAAACCAATTATTTGAAAAGTCTTACCAAGAAAGCAAAGAATTATTAATGACGGTGTTCGATGCGACGAAACAAGAGGATATTCGAAAATTTCAAAAGCTTAAATTAAACGACACTATAGAATTAATTTCCTTTTTTACGGAAAAACTTTCGTTGGGGAAGAAACTAAATTATGATGACAGTTCAATTGTGGAACATATGAAATTATCCAGTCCCATTCAATATCAAAAGTTCCTAGTTATCAAGAAGATTTCGACATCCTGCGAATGGATCTCAACCATGCGACAATTAATCGCAGTAACACCGGACAGCGCAGGCCGAAAACCGGTAGATACTGGAAGTTATACCCGATGGAATCACGCATACGGTAGTGTACACAGAGGAAATGATTCACGGAACCGATTTAAATCAAGAGGAAATCATGGACAGCCACATCAATCTCACATGATGAGAGTCAGTGGGAGGCAACAGTTTAACAGTCAACCTAGGCAGTTTGTACAACAGAATCGACATAATTTTCACTCGCCCAGAAATGATGAAAATAACCAGAGGCAAGGATGACAACTAATTATTGATTCAATGGTATGTTCCAAGCAATTTTGTACTCTAATTGACACAGGAAGCAATGTGTCATTAATTCCAATAAATTTGTCTAAACAATTAAAAAACATTAAAATTTTAAAAAATAGTAATGTAAAAATAAATCAAACTTGTGGGACTATTCATCCCAAAGGTATAATTAAAGTTTATATGAATATTGGATGTATATCTAAGCAAATAGATTTGTTTGTAATTAATACTAACTTGCCTTATATTATTTTAGGACTTGAATATTTACATTTATTAAAGCTTGACATTAGTATTCGTAACATGTGCATTTTTCAATGTGGTAAAAAATTAAGTAATATTAAATTTGTAAATAAGTGCGTTGGTGAGTTGAGAACATATCATGGGACATATTGTAAAATTCTTAATAATGATCAAAATATGAACTACTATAATGCAAATAATGAAGATAATATTAACGTTAAGAATAATAAAGGTTTAGATCAAGTACCAGACAGCCCTGAAGCTGATCTGAAAAGATTGTTTAACCCAGCCATGGTTGTTGAGTACACAGTACCAAAACAAACTAGTGAGCAATGGGGAGATTTAACCCAACTTCTTGACAAATTTCAAACCATATTTTCACAAAATAAGTATGATGTAGGTTGTATCAATTTAGAGCCACAAAGAATTCATTTAATCTCAGACCTTCCTATAAGTTTACGCCCTTATAGAAACAGTCAACAAGAATCTAAAGAAATACAAACACAGATAGAAGAATTGTTAAAAAGCAGGTTTTATTAGACCCTCCCATAGCCCATATGCTGCCCCTGTAACTTTAGCATACAAAAAGGATGAAGGGAAAAAATCAAGATTATGTATCGATTATAGAAAACTAAATGAAATCACACGAAAAGATTCCACCCCTGTACCTCTGATAGACTTTGTAATTGATAATTTAACTCATGCTAAATTTTTCTCTACGCTCGATTTAACAAGTGGTTATTGGCACATTAAAATTCATGAAAAAGACGCAGAGAAAACTGGCTTTCACAACTAATTTTGGACTCTATGAATGGTTAAGACTTCCATTTGGCTGGAAAAAATTCCCCACCTGTTTTCCAAAGAACTATAAGACAAATTTTTACAAAAATATCAGTTAACTTTTGCTTTAAACTATTTTGATGATATAATAATTTTCTCACAATCTTAGGAAGAGCATTTAACTCATTTAGATACAATATTTCAAATTTGTAAAAAGAAAACATTAAACTTAAAAAAATCAAAATGTCAGTTTGCACAGGAAAAAATAAAATTTTAGGATATGAAATAACACAAGGTCATTATTCCCCAAGTAATCCAAATATTGAAACAATAAGAAAATTAGCACCACCTAAAGATGTGAAAGAACTCCAAAGATTTCTTGGTTCCATCAATGTTTATCAAAAATTTATTAAAGATTATGCAAAACTTAGAGTACCATTAAATAAATTACTTAAAAAAGATGCAATTTGGAATTGGTCACATGAATGTCAAGAAGCTTATCAAAAGTTAAAGAATTGTTTAATATCAAAACCTATACTTAAATTATACAACTCACAATATCCATGTCATGTGTTTTGTGACGCAAGCCAGGATTCAATAGGCGTAGTCTTGAAACAACAACACCCAGATGGAACACATTACCCCACAGCTTAGCACTCGAGACAATTACTTAAACATGAAAAAAATTATACAATTTCAGAAAAAGAGTGTTTAGCAATTATAGATGCCTTAGATAAATTCCACTGTTACCTACATGGATCCAAATTCACAATATATACTGATCATGCTGCTTTACAATGGCTTAAAAGTGTAAAACATTTAACTGGACGTTTATTTCGGTGGAGTTTAAAACTTTCTCAGTATGAATATATTCGCTAGTTTATATAAAAGGTAAATTAAATGTTGAAGCAGACATGTTGTCGAAGAACCCTGTATGCCATTATATATCACCCATTTGTCATTTTTTAAATACTGATGAAATTGTTAAATACCAAAATTCAGAGAACATTAATGATCCAAAATATATAAAAATTAATGATGTATTAACAGTTAAGAAAAATAATTTAATTAAAATTGTAGTACCGTTATCTTTGAGAGAAAAATTAATTACAACTGCACATGAACAATTTCGTCACCCAGGTGTAAAAAAGATGTTAAAATTAATTTCCCCAATTTACTACTGGAAAGACATTATATTAGACGTTTCAAATTTTGTTAAATGTTGTGAAACATGTCAAATGAATAAAAAGTCTACACAAAAAAGTATGGATTATTGGAAGAAGTTCCTGTAGCAGAAGAACCATTTGAAATGATTTCACTAGACACTGTAGGAGAATTTAATTATCATAATTCACAAAAGAAATACCTGCATATTGTTCTGGATCATGCTACCAGATATGCTTGGACATTTCCATCCAAAAGTGTCACTTCTGAAACTTATACAAATTGCTTAAAACAAATTTTTTCAATTCAATGCCCCAAACAACTTTTAAGCGATAGAAATGCTGCATTCACTTCATCTAAATTTAAGAAATTCTTAAAACACATCATAATATTAGACAATTACTAACTTCAGCAAATAGACCACAATGCAATGGAAAGAATGAAAGAGTTAATCAGACATTAGTAGCAAAATTATAAGATGTAAAGTTAATTCAACTACAAAAACTCCTTGGACAAAATTATTAGAACAAGTTACATATGAATACAATAACTCGTCACATGATGTTACTGGCTTTCCACCTGCATATTTAATGTTTGGAACTTTGCCATATGATTCGCCATTACCTAATCAAGTAAAATTAAACTATCCACCTATACAACAAGCTAGACAAATTGCGGTAAACAGAACAATTAAGCATCATAAGATAAATAAACAAAGGTATGATAAACATTATGTTGATGCAAAATTTAAAGTTGAGATTTAGTCTTATATCAAAATTTTCATACCCTAATTCAAGTAAACTTCAATCTCCTTATAATGGTCCTTTTAAAGTTGTCAGAAAACTCTCAAATGTTACTTATGAAATAGATAAACCAAATCAATATACAGGAAAATTAACAGATATTGTTCATTCTACAAGATTAAAACCTTTTCATTCAAAAAATCCAATTTCCAATTATGCTAAATTCTTATTTATATTTGTTATAGAGTTTGTTTTCTCAAACATTGGTGGGGAAGAAGTGCATTGTAATTTTTGAAGAAGTGCATTGTAATTTTAAAAGAAGTGCATTGTTATTTTAAAAAAAATAATAATAATAAAAGTTGTGTTTAAAATTTGAATTTAAGACTTGTTTACATTATGAAAATCAAAATTTAATGTAATTGAATTTGTATTGTATCTTTATTCATAATGAACACATTATTGAAGACTATTTAAAAAAAAAACTGAATTATGGACTGTATGAAAACATTGTGATGAGGTCATTTTACGATACATTGTGTTATAATAATTTCATTGTGATTATTTGTGATAAGTATATTCTGAAAGTTAAAATATAGTATGTGATGTTATGAAGATTTTATTATGGTTGTATGTTTTTGAAATGAGTTGATTGAGTAGAGATTCTAATAATAAACAAAAGAACTGTGAGATAAACAATAATTGGATGATGAACATTGAACTATGATTTTTCCAAGACAGGACTGTGTGAAACATTACATTACATTGATTGAACTTTTACCTGTACTTGATATATCTGAAATACCCTTATTTTCTTTGCATTTTATATTTCTAGTGATATTTTGATATAATGTTGATGTTGTGTTTATTTTGATAAATTTCTGTGTTATAGTTATGTAATCTTTTCTTTTTTTTTTGAGCTCCTAAAATCATGTTGCTGTTAGTTACTCCATATATGTCTTTTTTTATGTATTTACTTTACCATTATTCCTAAACTCATTTTGCTGTTACTTATTTTATATATATTCTTTGTATGTATTTACTTTACCATTATTCCTAAAATCATGTTGCTGTTAGTTACTCCATATATGTCTTTTTTTATGTATTTTCTTTACCATTATTCTTAAACTCATTTTGCTGTTACTTATTTTATATCTATTCTTTGTATGTATTTACTTTACCATTATTCCTAAAATCATGTTATTTACACTATACCTATTCTTTCTATGTATTTATGTACTCATTATTCCAACATTCAATACCATTTTGAAGTACTTGTAACTTTTCAACATTTATCACTTTATTAACATTGTTAACTATTGATGCACATTTAGTGAGAATTTCACTTGATCTTATGTTATGTTGTTTAGCACTACTATATTTTTGAATGTCTTATGTGAATTATCTTTATCTTATGTTGTTTTTCTTAACCTCATTATTATTATAGTCATAGTGGAAGTATTAGATGTGTGATATTTTTCAGAAAACAATTCTATGTAACACAAAGTTTTATACCAAATTTTTGATACTTTGTTATTCATTATTGCTATTTTTTTGTACATGTTAGGATTCACCAGCCCACTCTTTTACACAATTATTATATCTTCTAGATTTTTATTTCATTTGGGGAATTTGATATCATTGAAATATAATTTTTTTCCCTGGGGACTTGCCAGTCAGAATTGGCCAATCTGGCTGTGCCAGCCTTCAGCGGAGGGGGGGAAATTTGTCAGGTTTGAAAAGTTTAGATTCAAAATTAAGGAAGTAATAAATGAAAATAGAGCAAACTCTTTACCATCGCGTAAGGATTTGTGGGTAAATAAGCCTGTTACAAGGTGCAACGAGCGCTGACGAAGGCGAACGCATACTAGGAAAGGTTTGGCTGGTGTCTCCTCGCTGAGATGTTGTTTTTTGTACCACCCGGTTGCGCGGCAAAAGGTCCGCCATGTTAGATTATATATGATGGAAACGTAATAAAGGGATATTGTAAAGATGATGCCCTCCTCATTTTACCAGCAGGCCTGTGTCCTGTCATATATATATATATATACATATACATATATATATATACATACATATATTATATATATATATATATATACGCATGGACAAAAATTTAGCTCTCCAAGAAAGAGTCGTCAAAATGAAACGAAAGTTTACATGCGAAAGAAGGACCACTTTAAAATATATAAATGATTAGAAAATTAAAGGAAAAGGATAATTTATTCCAGAGAAAAAGGCAAAAGAACGGAGGTTTTAATATCCTGTTGAACCCCCTCTAGCGCGAATGTACAATGCAATACGATTCGGCATTGAAGCATACAAGTTCTGTATGATGTATTGAGACATTTCGTTTTATATTTGCTGGAACCTTGCCTCTAGTTCATTTAAACTCGTGGGATGCCCAACTCGCCGTCTCGAAAGAACCAATATATGCTCGATTGGAGAAAATCTGGGGATCGGGCAAACCAAGGAAGGATAGTGATAATGCGAAGACAGTCTTATGACACCCTTGCTTTGTGAAGCAGAGCATTGTCTTGTTGAAAAATAGCTCCTGGGAGCCATTGCATGAGTGGCAACACGTGTGGTTGCAGGATGTCATGAACATACCAATGGGGTGTCATGATATCACGGATCAATATTAGGGGTGACCGTATATTGTAGGAAATGGCACCTCTTTTATCACATCAACTGTGAGAGCGGTGTGTCGCTGTAAAGCAAATGCAGGATTGGGGCGTTCACCACGGGGTCTCCACACACGAAGAGAATTGAGATTGAATCTGGATTCGTCGCTAACACCGACCTGGTTCATGTCTACTGCATTCCGGTTTCCTTCTGAGTGACATCACTCTAAATGGAGGCATTGTTGAGTGGGCGTCAAGGGCAGCACATCTAATGGACGCCACGATCCCAAATCTCCTTCAGCAAGGTGCCTTCATACGGTTCAGGAAGATACAGGAGCCCCTAGTGAAGGTGCTACCTGTGCCTGGATGGCTGCCGAGGAAGCGACTGTATGCGTGCATTTCTTACGATGTGACAAGTCTTCTTTGACGACTTGTCTGTCAAGTGTGTCATCAGCCTGATCTTCTTGTAAATGACATTTTTCGGATTCGCTGGTCCCAACACCTTCTCACAAACAATCAGTGCGACCTAATTGACGAGCTACTCGCCTAGCTGAGTACCTAGCTTTCATCCTGCCGATGATTCACAAACTGTAACAACTGTTCCTATTGTTTTTGAAAACGGCGTAATGGCACGTCTACCTCAGCTCTCTATTTGTAAACGATTCAACACAGTCAAATAAGCTTTGGTTACCTATTTTATTGTCCACGGAGAACGACGTTAAAAGCCCAACACCGACTGAACGTAATGCGCAGAAATCACGCTGCATTTCTAATCATTCACACATCTCCTCGACATGTACCTTCATGCTAAGTTTCGTTAAGATCGCGCTATTATTTCTTGGTACGCTAGTTTGTTTTTGTCTATGATTATATATATACTGAAGTACAGAAGATACTTGGATATTCAGATAACTTTAGCATTGCGTAAGAAATGTATAAACCGGTAGTACAAAGTCATTTTGTCTAAAGTGAGTTATAGGAAAATGTTCCTAACGTTATTATGACTTTTCTGGTGGAAATTAATAAATTTTAAAGCTAATTAAAGTCAAACCCATAGATCCTGTAGCGATTCCATGCTGTATTAGGCCTAAGCTACCGTTTTGACTAGCAAAGTGAGTTTAAACTATAAAACAAACTAATCTAACTTACTATCAGTAAGGTTTCCAGATGTACATTTTAAAGATACTGGTTTAAAGAATCAATTCTGCATAATTAAAAAAATAATATTTAGTATAAATCAAGTAACATTTAAATTAGCGTAACTAGTTACATCGGAAAACGAAAAGATAGAATTCCAAAAATATGTTGGTACGTAAATCTAAAAGTGTAATCCTAATAAAAGATATACACATTTTTCAGTCTCTTCCTATTGGCCGGGAAGAAACGTGACGCAAACAACTTTGAATAAAAATCGTTTTCAGATTCAACTGTGATGCCACAGTACTCCCCCTCCAGTCACATTGACGATGGCATTTGAAATCGCACGACTCGTCGGGAACGTCTTCCACTGCGAGTGATGACATCTTTCGGCGATTTTGATGTGGGAATCGGAGATGAAAAAATAGATTCACAGTCTGAAAAGGAATGCGCAGCTTTTAATCTGTCGATCGACACAGACACAGCCTTTCCGTTGATTTCCAGCTTGAACACCTTATCAGTTCTTGAGAGCACCTTAAAGGGACCAGCATAAGGAGGTTCGAGAGCCCTCCGTACACGATCGATCCGCAAGAACACATGAGACTCCTGCAACAGATCTTTGCTGATGAAAACTGGATTGGAGCCATGGTGTTTCACTGGAACTGGGTGAAATGAATGAACATGTTGCCGTAGACTCTGCAAGAACGACGTAGTCGAAGTAGTTGCAGGTGTGTTTACGAAAAAATCTCCGGGCAACTTCAGCGTAGTTCCATAAACCAGCTTCGCAGATGATGCTTCCAAATCCTGTTTAAAACTGGATCTGATGCCAAGAAATACCATAGGAAGGGAGTCCAACCAACTCTCTGGGAGATGCGTCATCAAGGCACTTTTGAGATGCCAATGAAAGCTCTACAATGCACCATTACTCTGTGGGTGAAAAGATGTTGTGCGGATCTGCTCCACTCCTAAAAACTTTGAAAGAGAACAAAAGAGATTACTCTGGAAATTAGTACCACGATCTAAAGTGATTCTTTCTGCTACTCCAAATCGAGCAATCCATCCAAGTAAAAATGTACGTGCTATGGTATCTGCCGTTTGATCCGGGATAGGAAATACCTCAGGCCATCTTGTAAATCTGTCTACACATGTCAATAAATACGACATTCCACGTACCGGACTAAGAGGTCCAACAACATCAATATGCACATTCGAAAAGTGTGCTGATGGTAGTGGAAAAGTGCCTACTGGTGACTTAGTGTGACGAGATACTTTTGATCACTGGCACTGAGTACAGCTTTTGCACCATAATGCACAATCTTTATTCAAATTCTTCCAAACAAATCTAGCTGATATTAGTTTTTGCGTAGCTTTAACTCCAGGATGCGATAGGTTATGAAGTTGATTGAAAATTTGACGACGAAATTGTTTTGTGACATATGGACGAACTGTGCCCATGGATACATCACAATAAAAAGGTTTGTCGTAATGAGCAACGTGCATGGGCCTGAGTCCCAAACGGGTAGCAGAACCCATCAATGATTGCAGTTCCAGATCAGAAGATTGATCTTCAGACAAACGACTATAGTCATTGGAATTCAGTAAGTCAATTTGAGAAATTCTAGAAAATGTATCAGCTACAACATTATCACTCCCCGCAATGTAACGAATGTCAGTTGTAAATTGACTGATGATCTCAAGATATCTGATTTGACGTGGAGTACTGTTGTCATGTTTTCGCGTAAATGCAAATACGACTGGTTTGTGATTATAACCTCACGTCCTTCAAGCATATGACGAAAGTGTTTTACATATAAATAAATAGACAACAGCTCACGATCAAACGTACTGTATTTCTTTTCGGTAGCAGACAGCTTTCGAGAAAAGAAACCAAGAGGTTCAACTGTAGTCTCAATATGCTGTTTAAGCACAGAGCCAACGGCAAAATCTGAAGCATCCGTCATTAATGACAACCGGGCGTCTGCTGCGGGAAAAGACAATGCAGTTGCATTAGTAATCAATTTCTTACAAGACTCAAAAGCAGATTTTGTTACATCATTCCATACAACAGGAGTATTATCTCTTTGACCTTATTTTCAGAAGATCATGCAAACACGCCTGTTCTTCAGCAGTACCGTTTAAGAAACGATGATAAAAATTTAAAGTAGCTAAGAATCTTCGAAGCTCTTGAACAGTTTTAGGTAAAGGGAAATTTTCAAAAACTGGATTTTTTCAGGTAGAGGAGAAATACCATTTGAAGAAACCAGAAAACCTAACAATTTTAGTTCAGATTGGCCAAATACACATTTCTGAGGATTTACTATGATTCCGTGCTCGCCAAGTTTGCTGAAGACGAGATCAAGATCTCTTTGTGACTCTCATGATCTGCGGAAGCGATGAGAAGATCATCCACATAAGCGTAGCAACAAGGAATGTCTCTAATGATGCTGTCAATGAATCTTTGCATAGTCTGATCTGCATTTCGAAGACCAAACGTCATATACACGTATTCGGGGGGTAATTACCGCAGTCTTAGGAATATCATTCGGCTCCATGGGTATTTGGTGGTATGCTTCAACCAGATCAATTTTTTAAAAAACAGTCTTACCCCTTAAACCACTAACAAAATCATGAATGTGAGGTAATGGGTAGTGATCAGGAATCGTAACCGAATTTAAACGTCGGAAATCACCACAAATACGCCATGAACCGTCGCTTTTCTTAACAAAATGTATTGGACTAGCATACGAACTCTTTGAAGGTCGTATTATACCCTGCCTCATCAGGTCGCCAAATTCGCGTTTTAAATAAGCCAACTTCTCAGGATTAAGACGTCGAGTTCTAGCATGAACTGGCGGACAGTTAGTCTCAATGCAATGAAGAACTGAGCTTTCATTAGTACTGGGTTGGAGATTTGTGGAAAACCATTTTGTATATTTTGATAATATGGAATTGTAAGGCGAATTATTTTCGACCAATGTTAAACCCAAGGATTGCACTTGTTTAACAGTTCCTCTAACAAATAAGGAAGTGAGACCATCAAGAAGTCTCCGGTTTCTGACGTCTATTAGCAATTCAAACCGCTCTAAAAAATCAGCTCCAATAATTGGATCCGAAACATCAGCTACTAGAAAAGACCAGGGAAAACTACGACTCAGGCCAAAAAAAAAAGTCTAACTCTAGTTTAATAATGCCGTATGTTGATATACGAGAACCGTTAGCAGCATAAAGTTCCAAATCTTGTTTAACAGAAAACTTAGTCAATCTCTTAGGATAACAGCTCATTGCAGCTCCACTATCAATTAAGAATTTATTCCTAGTAACTAGATCTGTTATAAATAATCGCGGCTACTAGGTCTAACCTTATCTGCCGCCGAAGAAACAGATAAACCTTTTAGTTTAAAGGATGAACACAAGGTTTTTTACATTTAGAAGCTTTATCGCCAAAATGGAAGTGGTACCAACATAAGCGTTTAGATCGAGCTTTATTTTTATCAAAACCTCTAGAAGATGTTAAAGATCGGCTGCGATACCCGTTTCGATTAGGTGAATACGCGGAATCTGTCAACTTTTAAAACATATTCGTCAAATCGGCTATCTCTCCTTTAATCACATCTAATTCGATTTGATTCGATTTAGTTTCAATGCGTGCAACAGTCAGATCATTTCCAGACACTTCATGCACTTTATCTGCAATCTGTGTAAGCTCATCCAATGGAGCTTTGAAAACAGAAATAATTTGTTGCAAATTAGCAGGTAAACGCTGTAGCCACAAGGTCTGCAAAAGATCATCTTCCAATTTAGAAGGAGCAAGATTTCGCATTTCACTCAACAAATGCGACGGGCGTTTATCACCAAGCTGCAAATCGTGAAGCAACAAGTTTAATCGAGATGCATCTGATTGCGAGAAGTATTGCAAGATCTTATCCTTAAGGTATCCGTACACCTTCGAAGAAATTTTTTTAAAAACTGTAATATTTGCTATTAAAATATTTTTTACTGATGAAATATAACTTAAAACTATGAAAATACATTTAATATGTTACTTGTAGTACATAAAAAATTTTTAGGAGTAAAGCATAGTGTAAATAGTAATTAAATTGATTATTAGAATAACGCACATAACGCAAATGTAAACAAAATATCCCTTTTCTGTAAATTTGATGATGATCATTATAACATTTTTAGGGATGGTACTATTTTCCTGATGATAATCAATTTATTACAATTTTATCAAGTTTCGAGTAAAAGAACATTGAAAAATCCTTAAAAATTATTATTACGAGTATGATATATACCTTAGTTACTAAAAACATATCAACTATATAATTATGAAAGTAGTAGGGGTTCTTTAAATCTATAAAACAAATATATTTATAAAATTTGAACTAATTTGGTTCACAACTTTTCTGATATTTTCGTTGTCAGATGTCAATACGTTAAACAAATTCATTTTGAGATAAATCAGAAATAAACTTTGAATTGCAAATTTTAATATTAAACACAATTTGATATATTTAGAATGCTCCTGATTTATAAATAACACCTTCTTTTACTCTTAAAACATTGATTTTTTTCCTTTTGTAGCTCTTAAAATTTTTTCTACGCTGCTTTACATTTGGTGTTGAATGTCGTTCTGCGTCGTTAATTCTATTGATGTCAAGATGTTTGTATGGTTTTAAAGTAAAATAACCAGGAGCGATATTAAGTTTTTTAAAAATTTCAACACAACCCTTGTATCCATCATTAAATTGATCACAGCATCCAATGCACCAGATTTTAAAATTTTGAGGCACACGAAAACTTCCTTGGGTACTCCCTACATAAACGCCATTTAAACACTCGTTTGAAATTTGTGTTTTGCCATGCAGGCATTTAGTAAGCAGTTCTTGGTACACAACTCTAAATATGTAGGCTTAATTGTGTTTAGTACTTCATTTGATAAGCCTTTATATTTTCGTTTGGCTTTTGCCACAAGACAGTGCTCGCTGGTAGTAGCACCAACTGTCTTTTCCGATGGGACACTGCCCATGCATCGGTTTTCTCGACACTTGATGAGCAATGAAACAAAGCCGCAATAACATTTTGCTGAAGACCGGATAGGTTTCCAACATTGCTACGAACAGCAATCTCATAATAGTTTTGCAATCGGTCAATAAAAGAGTCGGTGAGTTTGCCTTACCAGGCAGATTTTTATTTTTAGACTTCAGTTTGCGCAATCTCGCACCTACTTTTGAACATGACCAATGCATTCATATTTTGTTACGCTATCCTTCCCATAAGTATCTTGACACTGATAAAGCCCTTAGAGTCCCCGTCACCGTAATAATGTGCATATTTAAGGCCTCGTCTGACAATAGAACGTTGGAAGATTCTCGTAGCACCAACAGCTTCCATTTTTTAACGCAGAACCTTGAAAATTGCTATGGCACACGTGATCTGCTGCAAAGTTTCCGACTCAATGCTTCTAGGCATTTTAGAAATCTTTCTCTGCAGGTGGGACAATATGACGACATATATATATATATATATATATATATATATATATATATATATATATATTTATTTCAATGTCTACTACTTTACCAGTGTCAACTGACAAAGCTGCGACACACCCATTCATGGAAGAGTAACCTCACGCTGCCACGTTCCATCAACTGAAATGCCACATTCAACAATTTTATTTTTAGTAGGATGTAGCACTAACAGTTCAGAAGCTGCTTTTGCATTGATAGTTCACTAACTTCTGAGTTCACTAACATGAGTTTATTCTCATGATTAGTGTACGCAGTTTTACTGAGCCTGGTAAATTTAACGTACCACATAATTTAAACCCAGCAGGAAACATTTCCCAATTTGTCTCATACCATACACAAATCTTGTATTTACTTCAGGACAGTTTAAAGTTTTCTTTGAACTAGAAAACCCTGAGTAAAAGTCACAATGTTTACACCTGATAACAAAATTTGAGCACAAACCATATGTGGAATCCTCAGAAAGCAGGATACCTTCTTCGAAACATCTTGGGCAGCAAAGTTGTAAAACAAATTTAAAAGGACTTCCATATCAATTATTCTGTTACCAGTAAGTGGTTTACGTTGATATTCTGCTATTTCTTCATCAAAGGCAACAGGTATTTTAATTTTTGAAGAACTGGCGTGGGTAGATGTTGCGCTGCTATTTTTTGAATGTTTAATGGTAGATCCATTACCTAGAAATTGGCGTTTTCTCTTTGCACTAACTCCCCACGTTAGCATTACCCATTTTAAATGACAAAAATTAAAATTTTCTGCTATAAAAAAGGATTAAACAAAAGCTTATAAAGAGCTACGCAATCATAAGCAAATGTAAACAAACAGTAAAGCACTCTATTTTCTTGCCAGATTCTAGATAAAAATATAAATAAAAAACCTGTTGCCAATTATATTCTTGATAATTCTGAAAACTCAAATTCATATTTTAAAAAGTTTAAATTTCTTACTATTGCATATTTAAACGATACTTTGAAAATAAAAATGTCAACAAACATTTTTTCTACTTCGCAATGCAGACTTGTACTTCCGGGTTCAAAAAGGTGCTATCGAATGAAACTCAAATCCCCATAACTTAAGTTCTAAATAAGATATAAACAAAATTTAAAACACCATTTTAAAGAAAAAAAAGTTCATATTTTCAAATAATATTTAAATTAAAAAATCGAAAAATTTGACGAAAATGACGTTGTGAAGGTGTACGGATATCTTAAGGAGGAATACGCACTTTTCTTAGGAGGATTCTTTACCAAATCTCGAACGCAAGACAGGATATTTGAACTGAGAGCAGCAATAACTGCATGAAATTTTGTGGGAATCATTGGAAATTCCAGCATCAAAAATCGTAGAATTCCGAAGTTAATTTCAAAACAAAAAATGACTTCTGCAGGTAGAATTCCACGGCACCAACATTAAAAATAGCACATCTTTAGAAATCGGGTCACCACTGTAGCGATCCCATGCTGTATTAGGCCTAAGCCAAAAACATTTGGACTAGCAAAGTGAGTTTAAACTATAACACAAACTAATCTAACTTACTATCATTAAGGTTTCCAGATGTACATTTTAAAAGATACAGGTTTAAAAAATCAATTCTGCATAATTAAAAAAATAATATTTAATGTAAATCAAGTAACATTTAAATTAGCGTAACTAGTTACATCGGAAAACGAAAAGATAGAATTCCAAAAATATGTTGGTACGTAAATCCAAAAGTGTAATCCTAATAAAAGATATATACATTTTTCAGTCTCTTCCTATTGGCCGGGAAGAAATGTGACGCAAACAACTTTGAATAAAAATCATTTTTTAGATTCAACTGTGATGCCACAATCCTTTTTAATTTCTTTTTTTTTTTTACTTATTTAATTATTTTTAAAAATCATTAGGAGATTCCATGTTTTTCTAACCACAGTGCCTAGTATTCTCAAAACATATAATTACCTTAAAACTCCATGGAAAATTCACTGGAGTTTCCTACTGATCAATGATGCATGGGAAGAGTAATGGGTGTTACCGAAAGAAAAACACTGCCTCACCAATAAATCTAGCAATCGATATAGGATACGCAACGGATGTGCCATAAGTACAGTGAAGCAAATTGTGGTGTAAATCAGATGTAGTAGCAGAGAAGACTGACGAAAATTATTTTACAATGTATCAACTGCTGCTCGTCTTGCTGGTCTCCTGAATATAAAGGATGTATCCTATGTGATTACAAAAAGTTGTTCATAATTTAGTTAGTAAGATATGATTTCAAAGTTCAAATGTTGCACAGAGCTCACGAGGTCATGCATTTAAATTTATAACGAGGTACTGTGCAAGTGCTGATGAATCTATAATAGCATGGATTGCGTCCTCTATTCAAATTTAACCTTTTACACACCGCACTATGAATGGAAGGTAACATGAACGAAATTTTGATAAAAATCAAATTAAAATTGAAACATAAGGTTTATGAAAAAATATTTAAAAAAAAATAAGATTTTTAACATGTTCAAAAAATGGAACATTGGCGAGTACCATTTAGTTTTTTTTTTTCATTTTCATGTTTTTCAAAAGTATGACCTATGACATTTTAATTTAAAAATCAATTACTATATACTTTTTTTTTAAGAAATAGTATCTAAGCAAGAGAAAACACTAAACATTTCTCAACGAGGTTTCATCCTTCTCTGCTGTAGGGGAGGAGCATGATACCCGACATATCATTGATATGGTCCTTAAAAATCTAGAAATTAAAATGGGGAAAAATAACTAAACATTTGCGAGTGAACGAGAAAAATCTTTTGCCAGCTGCTTTATTCCGGTAACAGATTATGTGATGAAAAAGAAAAAAATGTCGAAGAATATTTCATGCTCGTCAGGACTTTCAACACTGGATAAAAGTTCCCACACTACTCTAGATCCGAAGGGAGAGTTTCCTATTCCCAGTGTTTTTCCACAATAAATTATGATAGCCACTGCAGAAAATCAGAAATCCATATTTTATACCCAAACCTAATCGGCTTGCCTTTGATAAACATTTTGGCTGAATGGTGATCGTAATAAGGGACCATCTATTCATCTAAACTCAGTTTAGAATGAAAGACGCCGAACTACCAAAACATTTTTTCAAGTTCTGTATAGAAAGGAGAACTTTTTCCCATTTTATCTCCTGATGTCAACTTGTCATTATCGATAGCACGAAAGATTTTTTTTATATTTCTGAATCTTCTTCTAGACATTATACAGTAGAAACAATCGGGACTGAGTCGAGACAGGGAGTCGAAATGAAAATTAACAGTCATAAATATTTACTTCCGCCACATATTTAAAGTTTTTAGCATTCAGAAACCTTTCCGCACTTCTGTGAACTGTGTAAACAAACTAACTGTATTGTGTTAAAAAGTATACCTTTACACGCCAATGTTCCATTTTTGGAACATTGACATTTCTTACCCAATAGTAAAACAAATAACGATATGTTTTATGCTATATTGCAGTCTATAGTTGAAATGATAATTTTTAATTCCTTTTGCCAAATAATAAAAATATGTTTTAAATTTTGAATTTTATATGAAATTTCTAATTTTGCTCGATCAAAAGTAAAAAAAAAATGCATAATTTAGAATTTTTTTTCTCAGAGGGACAATTTACTTTAACCACAGTACTTCAACTCCAAAAAATAATTCCAATTTAAAAAAATTTTTACGGAACAATATGAATAAAAATGAATTTTTCAGAAAATCTCAAAATTGATGTTCCAATATTGGAATTTTGTCATGTAAAAGGTTAATCAGCTTTTGAACATGCAATGGTAATGTTCAACTACTTGGAAATAATATGTATATAGTGTTGCAAATTTACGTTATGGACTCCAAATATTTGGAACAATAACATATTTTTTAATTGACAATGGCAAACAGATGACTACACGAATACAAATCGAAATATATATTAAAATAAATTTTAAGACGTATATTTTACAATAATGCAAAAAGTGTGCTCGGTAAAAACAACTTTTAAAACTTTCCAGAAGCGGCTTTCTAAGCAGTTTCACTAGCAGGAAAATGCATAAAGATAGTCTTTATTTCTTATCGTAGTCAAAAAGCTTAACACTGAACTGAACAAAGGTCTTTTCTACAATCGCATAAAATATCTTGAAGTACAATTCATAGAGCCAATTTTGTAACCAAATGAGATAAAGTTGTGATTCTGTAACCCTTATCACAACATCTATGGTTGCCCCCTAATATTACGTTTCAAGCTCATTTCGAAAGTGAATTTTGCATGTAAAAACTCAATTTATATATATATATACTTATATATATATATGTATATATATATACTTATATATATGTATATATATATATACTTCATATATATACATATATATATACTTATATATATACATATATATATACTTATATATATATAAGTATATATATATATATATATATATATATATATATATATATATATATATATACTTATATATATACATATATATATACTTATATATATACATATATATATACTTATATATATATAAATATATATATATATATATATATATATATATATATATATACTATCTACCAATTATGTAAATGGACACCTGTGATAAAAGATATGAACAAAACGTATTCATATTTAATAGTTGGTTAAGTCACCACTTCAAGCAAATACATTCTTATCCCTCCGGGGCTATGCTTTTCACAAATTTTTAGATATTGGATAGGGGTTTATTCTTTCCTTCAGTGGAAAATACATACAAATTATTTCACTGATTTTCCACTTTTGCTGCACCCCCTCGCCTCTGAAGTTTCCTATAAGATTCAAGTCAGGACTCTGAGTAGACAAGTCTAGTCAGTTCACCCCATTGCCATCATACCAATCATTATTGACATCTCAACATGAAAAGTTTCGTAGTCCCCTGAAAAGAAAGAATGATTCTACCAATAAAATTGCCACAGCGTAGGAAGCACATTGTTGTCTAAAATAGTGAATATATATAATATATATATATATATATATATATATATATATATATATATATATATATATACTATCTCTTCACTAGTTATACTTAGGTTTTATAATATATATATATGATGTCCAGAATAGTGGAAGAGGAATCGGGGCGTTAAGCTTACCACGAATTGGGATCAATGACCTCAGTCCATATTACAATAAAAATCCCCGGCCATAATTCCAACTCCACAAACTTTACTGTAGATACAATGCATTCTGTCAAGAAGCAATCTCCAGGCTTTATTTATCACTTCAGAGAACCTGTTTCTACTCCTCTGCGGTCACATTTTGAAATGCCGGGCAGCATCTCAACTGAGCAGCTAAGTTGGGATTTGTAATCAAAGGCTTATGGGCGGCAGCACGACCATGGAGACCAAGCAAATGTGTTTCCTTTCCGGACAGTATTTATCAAAACAACTTTCCCTGATGCTTTATGGAGTTCCTATAGTATGTGGGATATTGGTTTGGTGCGGAATTAGATAACATTCGGCTGTCTCTATCTCTTACTTTCAGAGTCTACTGGGTCAAAGCACATTCCGAGAATCACCACTCACCTTTCATTTTTTAATCACATAAGCCGCAGTTAGTTTTGGAAAGTTTAAGTCGCTAAATATGCCTCTTAAGTTTCACCCATTTTTATAATTTCGGACAATTCGCACCCTTCTCAAAGTCAGACAGCTCTAAATTTCGTGGCATCTTGCATGTGACTAATGGCAATGCTGTTTGTAACACTATGTTTAAGTACAGGAGGCGTAACGTAGACCGAAACTGCAGATATCCTCATTTATATTAGTGACTAAATACTTATTGGTTGATAGGGGTTTATCTCAAAATCTGCATTAAATTTAGATTCTAGTATCTTTTTTCTCTTAACCCTTTAAAGGGCACAAAACTAAATTACATTTTTCTGTGATAAAGTACTTGATAAATGTAAAGTTCTCATATCCTTTATGAAAAATTGACATTTATGTAACAACTATTTTAATAACAATTAAATACAAACGATAAGTATAATTAAGTAATAATAGAATAATTGTACAACATAGAATACTTACTAAGAATATATATGGAACTCTTAGAATACACATTGAAATTGGTGTACATCCACATTTTATGTTTTATTTAATTTTAGTATAAAAGGTTAGAAATAAAGTAATATATTTGAGAATTTAAAATAGTTATTCTACAAATTTAATGAGTTATTTAATGTAGAACTTTATAATATTCAAACGTTTTTTCCGAGCAGAAAATCTGTAATGAAAGATTTTCGAACCCGAGAATCTGGTACCACATATAGTAAGCAAAGTTTGTTTATATTTCCGACCCCCACCATTCTCACATGATTCTAAGTGTGAAGAAAAGCAAAAATATCTAATTCAATTTTCTGTTCTATGTGGGCAGTGGATAGAGCATCTAGCCACATATAAAAGCTTTCCAAAAATTTATATAAATAAAACCTTTTTTTTTATTTGCAAATTTTCTTAATTCATTCAGATGAGAGAAAAGTATACTTAAGACATGTCGAAATTTTTTTTTTCAAAGATCAAAAATTTATTTATAGTAATCAAAATATAATTTGTAGATTTACACTGAGAAACACTGTTTTTAACAACCCATCAAGGGACATGAAATGCAAAAAAAAAGGTATCGTCCTGCCAACTGTATTCATTTTTATGCGTTTTAGCTTCAATTAACTCATGTGGATGGACTAAATATCCATCACCGGCTTGGAGAAATTTTTTTAGTATGTAGCTAGATGTAATAGCCACTAACCACTAAAGGGTTAAAATAATTTTCGGATTTTTAGATAAGTTGTTAGCTGCCTTGTCTAAGAAATAACATCGTATGTTAGATTTGACATTTTTAAATTCTACCCATTAATATCTTTAGGATTTCAAGCCTTATGCTATTAATTTGAAGCACTTTTATTAGGGTTCATGGGTGGTATGTATTATCAAATTTTTTTCGAAAGTCCCTTTTTATATACGCATGGAAATTAATATAATTAATATCTAAATTTGTATATAATTTCTTTTTTAAATTTATTTTTTCGTAATTTATTGTTCATTACATTTCATAACATATTTTAAACATTTTACTTGAAGAAAGAATGAATTTTTTCTTAATGAGAGACTTTTTGAATATTCATTTTATCTATTACTACCATTTTATAGACAACACTTAATTGAACCATATTTTTCTTGCCATACTTTGCTCACTTTTTTTCCCTTTTCTTAAGTATTTCCCTAAAATTTTACCTTTTTCTCAAAAAAATTATTTTTAAAAGAACTCCAAATCATGTTACAAAGATATGATTACAGTAAAAAAATATATATTAAGATTTTTTTTGCATAATAAGGAGCGTAAATCCTAAACTGCGAAATAAGTCTAATATACATTTGTCTTCTGAATTCTTTAACAAAAAGTTTTCATAAAAGTGCACTAATGCTTATATTTATTTTTGTGGGTTAAACAAAAAAATTCTTCCTCTAAATGGTAACTTTTCCTTTCTTCAGCAAATATAAGAAATCCTTGCTTCTGTAGAACTACTGACAAATAAACGGTCGAAGAAGGTCAAAATCCCAACCTGATGCAAAAATGACAGTTCAGCTCTCAAATCCTTATGAATGCAATGGAAGGTTGAAAACTTTAAATCGCTCCACATTCAGGTATAAGCTTCGTCTTCCTGCATTCAAGCAGAGATTTCCTGCGGAAAAAGAAGGGAGAAAGCAGAAAATCTAAAAAAAGAGTAACGTAGTTTTATTTTTAAGAGTTCGCAGTGCATGACTTTGGAGGGCTTGTATGAAAGATTCAAATAAATAGTAGGGTACAGAGATATATTATACAAAGGTAGTTAAAGTTTATAAAATAATTAATACAACATTATATATAAAAAAGTAGTTATTAATTTTAATTTTCCGATATTATCTCAATAGGGTAATTACTTTGGTTTTCTACTTAACTTAAATATGATTAATAACTAAGAATTAAAATAACATAATAATATTGACTAATGTATTTATAAGAATTATTAAAGAAATTATATATATATATATATATATATATATATATATAGTCATATTCTCTACAAAAAAGAGATAACATCCAACAATCCCATTCGAAAAACACAAAGACAGGAAAATCACACAATGAAAGACACATGGGCAACCGATATTAAAAATTATAAAATTGATGCTGCAGTATTATAAACATTGCTGACTTAAGACAGCTAATATATATAAAAAATTTCTTTATATAAAAGTGGGGTTGAACATGTTTTTTGGCTAGCCAACCTTCCCCCTTTATGTAATCAATACTGAGCAAAAAAACTATTGAAAGTAATGAATAGGAATATCTAAATCCATTACAAAATAGAGGTAACTTACCTAAATATTGCAATTGAAAATGCAGAGCCCGCACTAAATCTGAGTGCAATAAAAAAGTTATTGCCAGATTCTGGACCCTAATACAGATTCAAAGCATGTGTATGACTGAAATGTAGCATTTAACAAAAGTATGAAAATAATAGAAACAAAAATTAATAAAAGCGTTACAAAAACCATAACTTTTGAGACACTAGAGCATTTATGAATTAAATAATAATAAGTAATTTTAACTAATAATAGAATATGGAGGTAACTATAACTATGAAATGCGTAAATTTATAGTATTAAACTATAATTAATCTAAGAATTTTTAATCCTTACAATTTTGAATAGCTTTATTCATATAACTGTTAATAAAGTGAATTGGGTATATCTAATTTGAGCAATATTTAGTAAAAAGTTTATAGTTATTTATTATTTCTGATTTTTTGACACTAGAAATTTATTGCGTTGTATATAAATAATTACAATATTTCTGAATATACAAATATGTACATTACCCTCCCAATGCGAAACTTTTATTATATTGAAATTAAAAAATCTTCTCTTTTATCATAAATATTAGAAACTATTATATTATCTATTTATTTAATATATATTTCAAGAAAATTTGCTTCATTGTTGTTACTATTTGTCTGTATTAAATGAATATATATATATATATATATATATATATATATATATATATATATATATATATATATATATATATATACTCATATAAACATATTTGTAGAAAACTTAGTATTACAACTATGTTTATATATTTAAGAAATTCTATTGCTTTGGATCAATTGAAATATAGTTCTCTTAGCTACTGAACCTGATCTCATTCAAAACTCTCAAAAAGTTATTCACCTTATAAACATTATTATTTTTTGGAATATTTTATTCATTTTTCGGGTATTTATTGAAACTAGTTTATTTGAATTATTAACAATTTACCTTTGAAGAATACTGCTAAAACAATTTAGCAGAATTTTTGTATTTTGTTTTTACAGTTTCATCGATTAAGTTATTCAAGCCTTTTACATTCTGATTAGTGTATACGGTGGCTATGTAAAGAAAAAAACGCTGTATATTGAAACCTACCTACGCATAAAAGATGTTGTATGGTATGATGATTAGGAGAATAATAATTAAAAGAATAATTTCATATTACCCCAAAGGCGTTTAATTTTGAAATAATGGAAAGATTTAATTTTAGTTAGGTGATTTTAAGCCTAAAATAAAATTGTTTTTCTTAAATATAAGTAACCGCGTAAGCAATGATTATTAACAAGTGAGTAAGGTGAACACTACAATGTACACTGCATAATTTCATTACCAGAGTTTTCTGTCCCCTCGCAATCGAATCAGTCCGATCCAAGCTTCTTGCCGTCTTCTGCTTTATTATACATTGGAATTTCGAAAGTAGATTTTGAAAAAAATTAATTCTAAAAAAGCTATAAAAGTACCTGAGGTTTCTTCTTGAAATTATTTAGCAGGTGTCTTCTCATCTAAATGTTAAAAAGCACTAAGATACTTCTATTTCTCTTAAATTAAAGGAACTTTTACTTTTTACCTTGAAACAACTCAAATACCTAAGCTCTCTATATTCTCTATGTAGTAGTACTTTCCATGAAAAAGTTTTGTTTTTTATTTTGTTTACCTCTTTATCATTACCAGAGATTTATTTTCGGTATGGGTAAGCTTTGAAATTCTGAAAAAAAATTTCGATCCCACTTTATTTATACTACTGTTTGACGTAATTTAAATAGCAGTATATTTTTAGCGTCAAATGCGCTTAAGATTTCAGCAGTATAATGTAAAAGAAGCACTAAGAACATCAAAGGTGATCATCTACGTTAAAATTCAATACTCGAACGCATTTCCATCCATTAGGTCGTAATTCATTATTAACCGAAGAAAATTTTAACTTTTATATTGTTTTCGTTTGAAGACTTACAAAATACAAATATTTATTTTCAAAGTTAATGCTTGACTACTTAAAGACTGCCACCCTAAGTTTGATTACGCTTTTGCAAACTTCGTATGACCGCGCTTTCGTAATTCCTCTTTGAATCACTATATCATCCATGCTTTGATAGTTCGTTTGCCTCAACATTCCAAAAGATCTCTTAGTTTATGTTAATTAATGTCAGAATTCTGATAGTTAGAAAAATTTGATGTAGCAATAATGTTTTGAAATCTACATACGTTTTAAAAGTGTATCACTTAGAATATAGTTAAGATAGTCATATTATATCCAGTGGAAGTAATAGTTTCTAATTTGAAACAGAACCAACAAAATATTAAATTAAGTTTGTTCAACTCGAAAACATAAATCCATTTTAATAAATAAGATCTTTACTTTAATTTTACAAAAAAATAAAAAATAAATAAATAAATAAAACATGAAGTCTTCTAAAGTTTAGACTTCGAATTGGAGTATTTTAAGTAAATTACAGCATTATTTGTGCACAAAACAGTTTTCCTAGTAGATTTGAATTTTCATTGTCTTTTCTATTTCCTACATATCTCGGAAAATATTTAAAATTAAAATGGATAGATAGAGTTTAAACAGAGTGAGGTAGAATTAAATTAGTCGTAGATGGGAAGGGGAACCGGATTAGAGTGAACGATGGATAAAGCAGTAGTCATTGCAAAACTGAAGAACTATTGTGTATTACATATAATATTAAAATATATATCTTAATGGAAATAATTGTTGGGAGCAAAATAAATCTCGAATACTAAGCCATAAAAATAAAGATTTACTTATCATTTATAACTGAAATTTGAAATAGAGCCCCAATCAGGTTCCAAATCTATAATATTTCCTAACATGAGTTATAAAAAATCCCACGAACTTTAATCTAAATCGTTAATTCTAATAACAAATAATCAAGGATTCCCTGTATACATACAGCCACCAGAACATTTCTTTACAATTTGCATTCTCAACATTCCCTATGATTCCATTTCAGATCACATTAAATAACAATCCTAATCTGGATGTATCACAATCCCTTCACAAGGTGCGGTTATTAAGTTAATCAAAGAGTAAAATAAAATAGATTTACTTTGAGGTTATTTTGAAACTCGTTGCGAAGCCGCTACAAAACTTTTCAATAGCAACATAAAAGCTCATGAAGGCGTTTTAAAAAGTTCGTTCTAGATTTATTAATGATTTAAATTCGATATTTTTCTATTATGCCCGAAAATTTTCATTGATTATCCATTTTTAACAAAGACAGTTATCTAATAATAATAATAATGAATTATTAGTTTGTAACATTACTTCTTAAAGAGGAAGAAACTTACTCGAAACAACAGCCGTGCGTTTGGCAATTCGAATATAGCAGCTGCGTGCATCATATAAAATGATTGTTTTGGGAATCTTAAAATTAGTTAATTGACTGATTGTCTCATTTTAACGTCATACTAAAAAAAGCGATTACTGCTAGATACTGACCTCGTAATTTCAAACCACAGTCAATTGGGATGGCCAATTAGAGCTTGAATCCCACTCTGAAGACGTACATTCTATACTAACGGTAGGTTTTGAGCACAACACACACACACACAAAAGTAGAAAATAACACACACACACACAAATTGTTTAAAAGTTACGAAAATCATTTAAATACAAATCAGACGTGATTATATTTATTACAAAATATAAAAAACTACATTTGAATGTTGCCCAATATTTTATTTTATCGAGATTGGTTTTATTGAGATTTTTAAATTTTATCACATTTGGTATAAGCAAAAGCTTGTAGCATTAAGTAGATTACTTAAATTTTTTTAAATAAATTTAGAAGTAAATTTAAATAAAAAAAGAAGGGAAAAAAAGGAAAAGAGAAAGTAAAACAAACATAAGATCATAAGACTTTAGCCACTATTCATCAATACATAGAGGAATATAAAATCTTTCCGAGTTTTCACCTGAAACAATTTTATACAAAAGCTTCAAACTGAAGTTAAATGAAAGTTCTACTTTCTGAAAAGAGTGTTTTGCACAAAAAAAGTGGACTAAAAGAAGTTGCAAAGGAAAAGCTCAGCATTTTTAGAGATTACGAATTCCATCCATTGAAGTCCACTTTACTTTCTCAAAGTCCTAATGGTGATGATACCCTTTCAACTTCCCAGAGGGGAATCGATTCAACGACCTATATCGATTGAATTAGTGAATCGGCAGAGGAGGAATCGATAACTGTAAATAGATTAGTAGACAGATCCCTTTGATGTGAAGAAATTCGATCCAGGTCTACTTTTCTCTCACTTCCTTCAGGAATTGCAAATAGAGATTGCAGAAGAATGCATTCTATAAATATAAATCGAATCTGAGGGGAGTTTTGTTTTCGAATTAGTTTTATATATACGCCAGGAAGTGGAAGAGGAAACAATCCAGTTGTGAATTTTTATGAGTGTATTTGCATTATATATATGTACATATATTGATGTTTTTAAAGTTATTTATTTACTTTTATTCTCAGGAAGTCTGAGATCAATCTATAACATTTCAAATGTTACATATAAGATAAATTTTATTTCAAAAATTGTATTTTGCAATGACAGGAATTTTTATTTTATGGCAAATCAAGATTTATTTTAAAAGAAGTATAATAGGAGCATTATTATATGAGCATATGAGTAGCGTATTTACTATTTACGGAATTAATTTGCATAAATACTCTATAGAACATTTGATATCTGTATTAGACATATTTATATAAAAAAGGCATTCCAATATTGATCTTTTTAACAATATGTTTATTTTAATACAACACTTATGTAATATCTTCGAAATATTTCTTGATCATAAATGTAATAACATAAAGTTTTATTTATTTTGTACCCTTTTAAATTTTTCTAAACTTTATCTCTTTTTTAAATTTGAGATATATGTCTCGATAAAACTATTATCAGTTTAAGCGAATCACTTAAATTTTAATCAGCAATTAAGGGGTTAGAGATATCAGGATCCAAACCCGCACCATGGCAGAAATAACATCATTTACCAGTTGATAAACATGACCACTCAGTTACCACGTTCCTGATAAGAACATGCCACTAACCTCATATGGTCCTCGTAACTTGACTGTAGCTCTTTGCTGCGTGATCTATCTAAAAATTATTTTCGCATTGTGTCAGTATTATGTTTATATTATCAAAAAAAAAAAATCTAGAAATGTATCGTTATTATGCGAAACTTTTAAATTTATTCACTTTTTTTTTTAACACAAAATAAAGATGAAGTGAGGGTTTTGATTGATTGAATATTAATGTCACACTGTTCAGCTACGCAAGGTCTTTTGGCGACGAACCACGTAATTTGAACTATGGTCATGACGTGGATAACAGCTGTGCTGGCGTCCCATTTTACTAACTACCACACCACACCAACGGGAGGACGTTTCAGCTCTCGACAGATTTGAATGTGCATCGCCGCCCTAAACGACGGGTCTTTAGTGGTACTGGGATCGAACTCAGACAAGCAAGCTACGGTCCGGTACCTATACCACTCGGCTACCACGGCCACAATGAAGTGAGGGAATATGCCTCAAATCAATGTTTGGAGATGATTACTTACAGTAACTATAATAGTAATTAATATGAATAGTAACAAGTATACTATACCGAAATTATATCCATAATCAGATTCTAAGTATTAAGAGTTTTTATTTCTGTCTGAATTAGTTCTATAAATATTTTCCACTCGGTTTATTTATATTTTTTATCCTATTTATAGGGCTATTTGTTTGTTTGTTTTAAAATTAAAGAATGATTTTATATTTGTATCTCCTCCATAGTATTATTTTTCAGACAAAGGTATTAAATATTGTACGTCAATAATAAGAAGAAATAAATAAGAAGTTACTATTATACCTTTCACAGGTTAAACTATTACTATCATTTTATTTTTTTCCTTTCAATTATTTCCGTGTTGGAGAAAATATCGCTATTTAAAAAAAAAACTCAAATACCACGTTATGATTTTTCTTTTATTATTTGGGGCTAAAAACTTTATCACGAATATTTTTTACGTCAATGAAAATTAAATTAAATCAGAGTTCAGTATATTTCATAAAAAATGGGAGGTAATTTTTTTATACGTGTAAACGCATATGTGTACGTGTATAAACTATCCTTAAGACCATGCATTCTTTATTGACGGTATCTTCCTTACATGAGGGGTCAAAAGCATATAGTAATATGTGCTCATAAATGCTTTTAATTTATTTCTTCTTTTTGGTCTTGTGATAAAAACAATTACAAAAATGGGCTATTTTAACAGATTGCTACATTGAGTTTATTTTAACAAAACTTTCTTTGATAAAAACTAATTTAACCTTGCTTTATTCATCTTCTACAAAACACTTTTAAAGTAACTATTTAAGTGTGAAGTCATTTGATCAGTAATATTTCCTTTATGCATTTTTTAAATGCATATGACCAATGAATTTGAGGTAGTGCTGTTTCATGATTTATGATATTATTTGATAAAAAATTCTCAAGCCTTATTACAAATATTTACACAAATTAAATTCTTTATTTTTCTTAGCGTTTTTCATTGGTTTTTTTAATAGTTTTCTTCCTCATTTCTGGAAGCAGAATTTTCCCTTTATGACACAATTTAGGGTTTTCTGCCTAAATTGGCTTTCTTTATAGCTCACCTCATTTTCCTCCTAAAAGAAGTAAATTTACACCCATTTCCTCCGAAAAGGAAGGTTTCCTATTTACGATATGAAGCGGTCAGCAGATTTTTTTATTGCTTGTGCGCATTTCTTTGTCCCTCTTCAAAGGATGGATTGCCATCAGAACCGAGAGGCAGATATTGAACATCCCATCTATAAATCAATTTATTCGCTCGGACGAAGGATCCCGTGGCCAAATTAAAATTACGAGAGGGTACTCGAAGGGAGTGATGGGGGTGGTCCATTCCCCATCCATGTGGACAAAGGATCAATTAGAAGAGCGAGGGAAAGGACAACTTAACTAAATTATATTCCCCGCGCTTGTACGAGGACCCATTGATTTGCTTTTCCCAGAATTCAGCCAGAAGTTCGCTTCATGCTAGAAAAGTTTGAAACTACATTTGGACTTGGGGAATTTTAAATGGTGAAGAGCATATTGAGTGAGAGAAAGGGTTTATTAAGCTATGAACTACCTTGGCATTTAGGGATCGTTAGATCACTTAGCGAATGTCATGGTTGATTTACTAGTACAATTAAATTAAACTTTTCCATTAAGATAGTTATTAAAGTTTTTTTTTTTGCTTCTCAATTTTTATTAATATTTATTAAAGTACCCTTATGTTTTTCTTAGTATCCGTGATCTAACAACCAAAAAAAGATAGATGTGTGCAAACGTTTCTTTATAATTTCAATGAATAGTTACAATTTTTATTTACAATAAATTTAACTCTAAAATTCTTCATGGTATAAATGCTTTGCTTTATTGAATTAATTATTGGTGTGAATTATTTCTTGTACTATTGCTGTATTGCTTGGTTATTCCTGATTATCTGTCAGGAACTTAATTTGTAGCTATGATGCATCAATTACCTACTATATAAGTGTATTTGCATATATGGGGTGTTTATATACATATTATATTTAACATATTATGCTTCCTTTAATATCCTTAGCTTAAATATATAATTTTTTTGAATTTTAAATATATTGATATATATTTAATATATTATATTCTATACGGTTCCTTCGATTTATAAAATAATGCATATTCTATGCTCTGGATATGCTTTTTATCTTTTTCAACTTCGTTCGGTTCGAATGTGTGGTTTAGATTTGAATTCTTATTATGCGTTTATTTTTAAAATGCTTCATTACACTTTATTAATTCTTTGATTAGGTTTCATTACATTTTTAATATTTGTGTAGTCTTACTCTCATTTTGTATTCTTAATGCTAAAAATGCAATGTAGCTTCAGGTTCAGGTTAAATGAGAAAAACGAAAGCTAATTAATTATTAATTAAATTATTAATTGATCGGATTTTTAAAATTTTTTATGGAGTTTAGTAAAAATTGATAATGAGTATTTCTTTAAATTTATTTTTGTGTATTCGATGGTCTTACTCAGATTGAAAACTTAAGAACTATCTCTCTTGAGACTTGTGGAGTTTTTTTGACGATAAACTTGTAAGACATTAAAATGTGTGATATGGAAGTTTTATTAAATCATAAATGAGTAATCTATACTAAAAAATATTCCAAAACCTTAACTGATTTTTTAAAAAATGGTATTGGTTTTATTTAACCAAAATATATTTTTTGTAATTTCACAGTATTACTTTACTTCTGTTATTTCTTATGCTGAGATAATGCAAGAGCTACTTAAATTTTAGGTAACATGAGCCTAAAGGAAAAAGAAGAAGAAAAAATTAAATTATATATATATACACTCTGTCGCAAAAAATATATGCACCCAGAAGAAATTGAGCTACATTCACGAAATTTGGTAGGCATGTAGTGTATATGAAAATAAACAAATGATTAAAAATTCAGAACAAAATATCATTTTATTAAGCGGTTACAGCTTGCAAAAAGGTTAAAAATCAGTAAGTAGTAAAGCCACCTCTGGTAGCCATACAAGCCGAAATTCGGCGTGGCATCGATTCAATTAGATCACTTATGACCCCTGTGGAAGATCCTGCCATAGTCTTTGCATCTGCGCAGTTAATTCTCCTGTATCTCGGGACGGCTGCATTTGCCTTCCCAGCGCGTCACAGACATGCTCTATTGGCGAAAGATCTGGTGACCTGGCAGGCCATGGTAGGACGTCATATCATTGAAGACATTGTTGGGAGAGTCGCGCAGTATGTGGACGAGCATTATCCTGTTGATAAATGGTACCCGGGCGACTTGATAGCATGGGTAGCACAATCGGCGTTAAAATATCGTCCACGTATCTGCGAGCTGTCAAAGTGCCTTGAAGGACCACTAAAGATGATCGTGTGTCCCAAGAAATTGCTCCCCACACTGTCACACCTTGTGAAATTGCTGTATGCCGCTCGACAATAAATGCCGAATCGGACCGCTGGCCGGTGCGCCTCCAGACACGTGTGCGGTGGTCATCAGCACTGAGACTGAATCGGGATTCATCACTGAAGATGACGCGTCTCCAGTCTGTCACACTCCAAGTTGCCCGAGGTCGGCAAAAATCCAGTCGACACTGCCTATGATGTGGGGTCAGTGGTAAGCGTCTTAGCGGACGTCGGCTCCTCAAGCCAACTTCGGTCAGTCGTCTCCTTATGGTTTCTCTTGATGGCACTGGATGTCTGGAAGGAGGTAAGTGGCGTTGAATCGATGCTAGCGACGTTGTTGGTGCCGAAGTGGCCACTCTTCTGATTGCACGATCCTCGCGATCATTTGTGTTCCTGGGACGTCCTGACCCTCCGCGACGGTACACTCTACCTTCTGTGATCCACTGTTGCCAACACCGAGCAACTACCATATCGCCCGACCGAGGTGGCGGCCGATACGTCTATTCGACCAACCTGCTTCCTGAGGCCTATTATACGGCCCCCTATCAAAGTCCATCAGCTGCTCGTACTGCCGCCGGTTACGTCTTAGAGGCATCCTAAGTCTCAATATCGTCTATCAAAGTCATCAGATCGTTTGGATAGCCGTACGGTGCTCGTACTCATGCTTTTAAACTCTCCCAGTTGCGCAACTAATATGCGCATAGCACACTTAGCATTGTCTCATTGGCTTCGAAATTTTAATCATTTGCATATCTCTTACCAGACTACATTCTTGCCGAGTTTCGTGATTGTAGCTTGATTTCTTCTGGGTGCATATATTTTTTGCGACAGAGTGTATATATATATATATATATATATATATATATATATATATATATATATATATATATATGTGTGTGTGTGTGTGTGTGTGTGTGTGAGTCTGAATAAAATCTTCGAATAAAAATCAGACTCTTCAGAAGTCGGGATTTTAAATTGCGAGGTTGTTGTCTAGTGGTAAGTATTAAAGGTTTAGTGATGAATTAATTGAATCAAAGTCATTTAAACGCAGATACTTCATTTAAGAAAAAAAGAATTTATTTCAAGTTAAAGGGGAAATTTTACAAAGGGGAATATTTACAAAGTGAAATACAAGCAGAAATTAGGTTAATTGAAAGTTGAGTTATACCTTTAGAAGACGGGGAAATTAATTACCTTTTTTATGCTTGGACTGAGACCGCGTTGGGCGCGAAATGCGCGAAACACGTGACGTGTTGAACCGGCGGTGGTTAGTAGGCCTCTCCCAAAAAATTCTACAAGCCGGCGTTCCGAAAGCTCACCAGACGGCGCTGCTTCGGAATGCGGTAATAAAAAAATGACATTAATAGTCCTCTGAAAAGGATATGACTCAACTTTTTACAAAATGGTTTCAAACGGATCCTACATATATATATATATATCATACGCCACTTAAATTCTCATAATCCCCTGATTTTTTAATTAAATTAAATTTTCTCCAGAAGGGCTTTGAAAAGCATATCAATTTTGAATTTAGAATGCTTAACAAATTAAAATCACTAATTGAATAAAGGCCTTCATATGTAAAAAACGCTAGTCAAATATTATTATTAATACATATAACAAATTTGTATGATTTTTCTTAGTTAATTTAACATTACTTTGTAAGATTACTGTGGATATATAGTGTTTACTATTTATTTTAGTGCATTTTATACATGAGCAGAATGCTTTAGAACAGTTACTGTGGTATAATTAAATACCATACGCCAAAATTAAAAAAATAAGACGTCAGAAATAATCTATTTGAAATACTAACAATGGAAAATGGATAAGTTAATCTGAAGCTAAGAGTATAATTGCTTGCAAGCGTTTTACGAGATGATGTGTTCGTAATACAGTGGATAAGTGCTTCATTAACTTTTTGAAATATACATTGTATTTATAATAATATAAAAATTACAATTTTACTTGTGTGTTTTTACTTTTAATTTTAAATTATTTTTATTTTCTGCAATGCTAAATTAATTGCTTATTAAAATGCAATTCAGATTACTTTTATTTCCTGGGATATTGAATTGTAAAAGAGAATGACCACTTTAGTTTGTCCTTTATTTATGTAAGATAAATTTTATAAGGTTTCTCTGAAATTTCTTAACATTCATTTTATAAAAACGAATCTAAAAAGAGTGTGTAAATTTATGAAAATTTTAATGTGTTAATTTTAGCTTAATATTACAAGATACTTTATAAATAGTTAAAATTTATTTTAATTTAAAGTGTCTATAGTCTCGAGTATATATAACGTTTAATGTATCGTAGTCTAAAGAGATATTTGAAACAAAATGTTTACAAAGTATACATTGATTTAAAAGTTAATAATTATGAAATTAGCTATCCTTAAGTTCCTTTTCAAACGAAAATTAAGTTTTGGGAAAAATCGATGTTGTAAATATGCTGTTAACCAGATAATTATAATTAAAAAATATTAACGTATAATTATTATATTCTTTAAATATCATAAAAAAATATAAAAATTTACTTGAAGTATGTGTGTATATGAATTTTTTAATCTTAAACTAATTAAATTTTAGCTTCATTAAACACTGAGATTTAAAAATAAAATATATTATTTTTTAAAAACTAATTCCTAGTGGTCCAGACTCCCCTCCAAAAGCCATTAATTTTTTTCCGAATGGTTATAATTCTAAGTATACAGTACATAAAATTTAATTAAATATTTGTTGTTAATGAGATTAATTTTACTAATTAATGCTATTTGTTTATTAAATAATTAGGTTTTTTTACTGTTTTTTGTTTCCGAAAATCGACAAAACAAATGGAACATGATACACGAATGATGGACTTCCAACGCGGAACCCTACCTCCCTTGAAAAATTCGTGTGTGCGGTACAGATAACGAATATTAAATATTTATTCCCACACGCATATAAATTTGTCAACATCAATCGATATCAATATGAGCTATAACATGCTAAATTTATTTATTGCTGCTTGATAACTTAATTTAGAATTGTTTCGTATTTTATCATAATTTTTGCAAAAAAGTAAATATTTTCTTAATGTTTTTAAATTATTATTTATTAACTGATAATGTTGGAGAAATTTACCCACATGATATATTAAAATAACATGACGACTTTTAGTTTCAAATCTGCCCAAAACTTTGTAGAGCACTTTCAATTGAAGCCACCCATTTGAACTTGAGGGCTTAAGAAGCATTTATACGTGATCCATCAGTACTTAGTAGGCGACCGAGGACTGCAATCTTTGAGTTCCATTTGTATTATCCACTAACTACCATTTCATGCCCTTATTTTCTCTTTACAGAGGACGATGGATAAAATAGGCCCAGTGCACTTTCAGAGAACCCGAAATCAATCAGTTAGACGGTAAAAGGAGAAGGGAGAGAGCTGTGGTGTAACCAAATTAAGAGAATGCCACCGGACCCTTCAAAGGCCGAGGACTCATCATGTTAAACGTTACTTTTGGTAAAAGTGACACAAGTCAAATGAAACCGTTTACTCAAGCAGTGTGATTTATTGATCATGGCGTTGAGTACTGGACACCACTGTGCATTAGGGTATTTATTTAAAGGATTTAAAACTATGAATTTTAAGGCACTTTCAAGTGGCAAGTCAGATAAATGATATAGTTTCGTAAGAATAATTGATCATAAATCATTGGATATAAATGAGTTAAACAATATAAATAAAAAGACGCATATATTAATATTAAAAATTTTTAAAAAATAATATTTATTTGATTTATACTATGAGGGTCTGACACATAAAATATTTGTTAAGTAGTAGGACTTGAGATTTACTTAATTCTAAATAAGCTGCATTCGTACAAGCTGTAATTTCTAAAAAATAATAAACTTTACAAATAGATAAATAAAATTTCGTTTTCCCGTTTTGAGGCAAAAATTTTAAGATAATGAAGGGAAAAAAAGAAAACTTACTGTCTAATGAAAATTCTACTTTTTTCAATCCCCAATAAATTGTAACTACCGGCTGGGAGGCGTAATTGGTTTGGCGTTGGGCTTGTAGGTTTAAGTTTACGGGTTCAATTTTAGCCCAAGACAGTGGATTTTCACGATGCAAAAATCGACAGCATTTATGTCGATGATTATGCTGCATGTTAAAGATCCTTAGAGTGTTTGTTTGGTTTAGGTAATTTTGGCCAAATTAAATTCCTAGTACAATTTCGCATCACCAGAGCTCATGCACCTCCTGTGGGGAGGAAACTGGGAATCGAAATTACATTGTGGCAAATGAGAACTACCTATATGGTGTCATACTAAAAAAAGGGACACCAGCTCTTGGGGAATGTACTAGATCTGCAATGGCAATTACCAATCCGTATTCCCACTTGAAAGGAAAACTAATAATAAAAAAATATAACTTTTTTTCTGGTACTTTATATAAAGCTATATAACTTACTTATTTTTGTGCTGTTTTCATAAATTTATTTTTATGCATTACTGGCTAGAAGTTCCATAATCGAATAATCAAGAAAATATTTTCCAACTGAACTTCTAGTTAAATATTATTTTACGATAAAATATGCAACTAAAATAATTAAACATATAAAAGATATTGCAAATCGCATAGCGGTTTTAAAAACGAAGAGGTTAATCTATTTTCTATCCTTGTAATATGACTGGAAACGGTAATTTTACAAGTATAAATTTCCTGTTACAAGTAGGGAATCACGCGATCTAATTTTATTTTATATTTACATAATAATTAGTTTAAATATTCATAAATAAATTAATTATTATGTTGAATTTTGCCACATTTAAAAAAAAGAGCATACACATTGATGTTAATTATAAATACTCGAAGTGTTGTAAAATATTATTCTGAACACATATATAATTCTGTTATTCTAGTCGATAACAGAATTCTTTCAAGTAATGAATCAAAAAAAATGGCAAGCATCTATTAGTCAGTATTAAGTCATTAATTAATTAATACTGACTATGATTTAATGATTTATTAAACATGAATCCTTAAGTCATATTAGGTCATTAATAACATTTTTAACTCTTGAATAAGAAAAGTGTTTTTTTAATTATAGATATTTTTTATAGTTGCTTATTATATATAATTATATCGAATCCGTTATAACGAATAGCCCCTATTTAACGAAAATTGTTCGGTCTTGATAAATTCGTTAAATTGGGGTTCTCGACTGTATATTGAAATATGTTTAGTTTTTGATCAAATCACATGCTGTTGAAAACTCAAAAAAATTGTGTTAATAATTTCCACTTCAAAGTCACTTTAAGCTGTTATGTTTGCATAAACTCTTCAAAGTAAGCATTTGAAAAATGATTTTGGATGTACAAACTCCAAATGTAACAAAAAGTGGAAGGCTATTAAACAAACCTAATAGACATGCTAATTTAAAACTGTTTTAGAAAATCAAATTATTTTTTTAAATTAAGGATGTTTTACATATAACTAATTTAAGAATCAAAAATTGATTTGTCCCATTCACTGATTTTAATGATTTATTTATGTGTTTCATGAACAGAAAATTGTACAATCAGTTACTAAAATGATTCAATTCTGATTTGCCTCATTTTCAAAATTATTAACTTATATAATGCATCTCTTACAATGATTACTTTAAAAGTAATGCCTGAAAACAGTTGCTAAAATTAATGTCAGTAACCTATTTTGAATTTCAGATTTATATTTTATTTGTAAAAAAAAATTATCAGAGATATGTTCTTATTTTTTCCCCCCGGAGTTGAATCTAAAAGCGCTATTCTATGTGAAAGTTATGTACATACCAAATTTTGGTTAAATATTTATTTGTTATGTGTGTAAATTTATATTTTTATTCTGTCTTTCAATTCAAACTGGTCAAAAGACATATAATTAATGTTCAAGTTTCAAAATATATACTGGGTTGTGGAGGATTTATTTGCTATGGTTGTTTCTATCAATTTTAATCTGAGAGGGAAAGTTATATTAACATGTCACACTGTAAGGCAACACGAGGGCTATTGATTTGGTACCTCAGTGTTTTGAGCCTCGTTCTAGAGATGAGGATGACACCTGTGATGAAAACCTTTTCAAACTTCCCCACTACGCCAATGAAAGGACTTTAAGCCTCGACAGATGCATCACCCATTTCTGCACGACGAGTCTTTAGTGATACCAGAACTAGATCTCGTGACATGCCTGTCACGAGTTTGTGAACATAAGTATCACATCGGTCACACTTTTAAAATGAGTAAATATGTACTTAAAATTCCATTTTTATATGCATGTAACCAGAGGAAATTGTTCGAAAAATAATGTTATATTTCAAATATACACAAAAAGTTTGAGAAAATGGCGTATTAATTAATAATGCAATACTTTTGTTATTTAGTATAATATAAATATGTTATAAAGGATATATAGCTGAAAACATATTTTGAAAGACTTTAAATAATTAAAAACTTCATTGGTTTATAATAACGTACAATAAAAAATATTCTGTCAAATAAATACAAATGGAATATTTCTTTTCGTTTAATTCGGTTAACAAATGCATAATGTCTGCTATAACTCTAAATTATGCTGCTCGGTTTTATTACTTATATTTTTTTTTTTTAATTTTGAAATACAACTTGTGTTTAGATTTAATATTTGCACTTTTTGTACGAGAAAGTATTTACCTTTTCATTGAAATTTTTTTTCACATTTTTTATGCAGCAATTATTTGGGACTAACAAGGATTTTAACTTTGATATTTAAAGAAAATTAAAAAAAAATATATAAGCCCTCAAAATAATTGAAAAATTGTCGTTTCGTAACGGTAAAAAAATTATTAACCCTAACAACACATTTGAGATACGAAAGCAATGAATAAATAAATAAATATAAATTTAGCTGTCGTCATTTTTTCTCTCTTGTTGTATTACGAAAGATTAAATAAATATAAAGAGCTCCAATTTTTAGCGAAACATTTCTGTTTTCAATGTTTATTCAATGAGTTACTGCAAATTGCTTTTTTTTTCTTAAGTGAATTTAATAAATATTTTAAAGACTAGAGAGAGGTTATTTTACAGATATATAACTCGCTTTGTTAAATAAAAGCATGCACGGATAAAACTCATTTCGCATATATCTCTAAGGTGATTTCTTTTTGTGCTTCGGTTCCTCATAAAAACGTTTAATTTTACATGGAAAAACTTGTTTTCTTAAGAATAATATATTCCTTTCTCTCCAATTTTGGAAAAATAAATTAAATACTCAACGTCTCTGATTAAAATTATTTTTAACTTTCAATAAAAAAAAATCTCGTAAATGTATAAAATAAATAATTCGCTATTATGAATTTAAATATTCAATGCTATGTAATCCATATAAATTATGTATGTGGTTAATATTGAGGTATAACAATGTATAATAAGTGAAAAATAAGCTTTGCTGTGAGTTTAGCTGTTAAGGGGACTTGGTACCCTAAAAATCACAAACCCGTCGTTTTTTTTTATTTTCATTTAATCTTATTATTTGCATTATTATCTTTCGATTGATAAATCACTTGTGCATGTCGGAAAGTTAGAAGTTGAATAAAACTTCATTTGAAAACAAATTAGGTAATTCAGCCACACCCCCTTTTTAGAAAAAAAAGTTAAAAAATGCGTTATGATAAAAAAAATCTATTTTATAAATAGAAATAATAACTATAAAAATGAATGTGTAGTATTAAAAGCAGAATATTTCCGAGGCAATACAATAATGCAATTTTTCTTCCTTGTGAAATGTGTGCATGTAAAATTTTTAAATTAAGGCATTTTATATTAATAATTTTATATAATTTCAGTTCTTATTCCTGATATATTTTTCATACAAATGTAATACTTTAATATTATAAGAAGAAAAACAGCTAAAATTTCTGTCGTGACAGAAAAAAAAAAATTTTTTAAAGTTTTTCTTGAGTTTTCTTGTGCAATTAGTACTCTCTAAAAGTTGATCATTTATAAAAAAATGTGTGGGTTGAAAACATATGAAAATGCAATTATTTTAAAGAAAAACGTATAAGTAATATCTTAAAGTGGTATTTTAAGTTTAATAAGCTTATAATAATTATTTTTTCAGAATTATAAACTTTAAAGTGGTTTTCTCAGTTTGTGTTTTTAGAAACCTTAGTGCATTCAAAATGCTACTCCTTCGACAATTATTTACCAATCATTTCAATTTTTTTTTTCCTGCGTGTTAAAAATAAAGCATGTAATGAAATTAGGGATCCGTTTTGCTATAAACTGAATACTTTTTTTTTTAAAAAAAAAAAAATGTAAGACATGTTGGCATTTTCGTTGATTTTTAGCCTGTATATCAACATTTTATTTTTTCTCGAAACCGAATGAAGTTATTCTAAAATCGATCCCTAAAGCTGTTAAGAACATCCATAAGAATATTATGAAAAAATTTCAGGTCAAAAATTAATTTTTACAAAAGGGTAGGATTTTAAAATTTTCCCAATTTTCTTCAAAAATTTAAATTTTTAAAATTGTGTGAATAATATATGAAAATTTTCATCTGGTAACATTTTCTTGAATAGAAACATTGTATAAAATGTTAAAATATAATTTTTAAATATGTAAATAAAGAAGTTTGCTCAAAGGGTGCCAAGTCCCCTTATAAGTTATATGATTAAAAATATTCATTAGTTATACATGTTATATCAGAGGAATATGAACGTCACATAATTAATAAGTATTTCCAATTGCTTATTTTAAACAATTAATACATATTAGAATTTATTAGCATTAATTGAAAAAAGTCAAAACAATTTAGCTTGAAATAATATAATTAGCTTAATTAATTAATAACTAATTAATTATTCTAGACTTATACATTATACACCGGTTGATTCAAAAACAATGTGAAAATTTTCAGAGAATCATAATTTTTTTTAATATAGTTATTTGCATGAAATTTTCACACAATGTGTGGCTTCCTTTAGCGTAGTATACTTTACATAAATGCTTCTTGAAATGCTCTTACTTTACATCTATTTAATTATTTTCTTTAAATCTCCCTATAAAAATATTCGCAAGGAGCTTAGTCGGGGGTGAGGGCAGCTATTTCTCAGAAGGAAGAAAATGTATTTATTTTTTATCTTTCAGCTGGCTTATAGTTGATTTTGCAGTGTGACTTTGTACAGAATCTTCAGGAAAAGAAAACTTTCCTCGAAGGTAAAAATGTTTGCTCTCTTTAATCATGTGCTTCAAAACTTTTTTCTGATAGTATGTAGTAACAATATTAGCCTTAAGTTCTTCAAAAGCCTTGTTAAGCCTTGATAATACCTTCCCATCCATTCCATAACACCTGACGGCTAACTTGCCTTTTGCAATACAGCTACATCTTTGCGACGCTTTTCCCATGAAATATGTTGTATATTTTCATCAGTTCTAAATAAAAGATAATACAGTGATCCATTTGAAGTTATCCATGTTTTGTATCTACCTTTCCATAACACTAAATACAGAAGCCAAGAGCGTTTTCATCTTTATGCAGTCTTTGCCGACTTTTGATGACTTACTAGTTCATTTCCTTTTTATAGCTGATTTTCTTTATATGACGACAAATTGTCGATTGCAATACCTTTAGTTTATTTGCTTTGAGGTAGATGATTTTCTATAATGATAAATCTTTTCAGCTTCTTTTTTTCTTCTTCTTCACTAAGGACTTCCTTTCGATCAAATTTTTTTCCCTTGAACTTTTGATTGCCAGCCAAAGTGTATTTCTTTCCAAAGTTTGGATAATAATACATTAGAAAAATGACTTTTATGATTTTTAGATGCCTTACTTGTAACGGAATTTGAGCAACTGTCCTTCAAAAGCTTTGCAATTTTGTTTCTTGTTTGAGAATATAATTTCGGAACCGTAATTTATTCCCACCAATAAAAATAGTTTGATTAGTAATTTAAATGTTTATTTTTTTAAATAAAACCGGTAATAACGCGATTTAAATTCACCATAAATAGTTACATGCTTTTAAAATCTAATGCTAATTTTAAATCAACCGATAATAGTTCATATGCAAGATAATATTATATTAAAGAAGTATTTTTTATACCTCGTAAGGTTATGGGCTACGTTTGGAACTATGGTTATGGAAAAGCATATAAATGAGTATTTTTTTTTAATACTTAGTGCCACATGAGTTTTAGAATATAAGTAAAAATTTCCCTTAAGAATATTATTAGAAAAACTATATATATAATTAAATCAATATTTTGCCAAAAAAAGAAAAAGAAAAATGCCATAGTTTTAAAACATTATCTTAGTTTTATGGATATTGTTTCTATATATACAACTGATAGTTCTCTACGTAGTCTAAAATAGAAATTTTTGAAAAAATTGCATCATTTTTTTTTTAGAATTACTATCAATAGAAATAAAAAAGTTTTTTTTTTTGTTTAAATTTCTGATATATATTAAAATATGGATAAGTACACTTCAAAATTACATATTTCAAAAATCCTATCTCATACTATGCAGAAGTCTTAGCTATATGCAGGAAATTATTATTATTATAGTAGCATTTTACATAAAAATATTTTTTTAAAAAAAACATGCTTAACAGCTTAATGTTTCTCGAAAAATTCCATTTAAATAATTTTCAATGTAAAAATATCCCGAAAGCAATTTTATATGTATATTCTAATTCAAGTGAGACTAAATATGTATGAAACAATATTCATTTACACACACACACACACTTTTCTCAAATTATGACTGAACGTAGTCATATATCAGTTAAAAAATACAATACATTAAATACTAAGTTTAATGAAATGCTGCATCAAAATATGTACGGCTATTTATAATATATAAAAATACTTAAAGTGGTAAAGGCAATAATGGAAACATCTGAAGTAATTTTTGCAAACTTATGTTATTATTATACTTCATAAAATCAAGGAACGTAATTAAAAATATAACCCCATGCGATAATGAATTCGGTTTCATTTAACTTAATGCGATGTCATTATATGTTTAACCAGAATCTATAGCATAAGAACTAAGAACAAAAATCGAATAGCCATTATCTCAGGTTTAGCGATTTGACTGAGAACAAATTCAGCTTAAGTGCAGCAGGAAACAATTTTAATTTCGAAGTATGGTGGCACATGTATCGTAATTGCATAATCGATTAAACAGTAGAGTAAATCACACGAGCGCAGACTTAGCTAGATAGCAATATGCGTCTTTTACATTAAATGATGTCCAAATAAATGGATTCTAATAGCCTATTCAAAAGCCTGGAATTTCATTTTAACTCACAGAGTTATTTATACACCAATAAACTCTCTAATGGCCACAAACTCACACAAAATTCAATGACTGCTATGCGCTCGGATGCTCAGCTTTGAGATGGGTGGCATATTCAACTGAATAGCGGTAGAAAATTCATACCCGCTCTCTAAATCTGCCTGCTATAAACTGACATAGATTGGAACCATTCTTTTTGGAAGCTTTATGGCACGCATTTTAACTTTCACTCATTCGAGAACGCGAAAAGCGAGAAATTCGAAAAGTAGTCACTAATTTCAATAGAAAGACGGTGTTATGTATATCAGCGGAAAACTTTATTCGCAAAGTTCAATTTCTACTTTGCGGATGAATGGTTTTGGAGTGAAGTTCGGTTCCTAGTTGACTGTCAAAAGGAGGCTTAGTATACTCACCTTTTGACGTACGTTTAGAATCAGAGATAGAAAAAGACAGGAGTTCTGAATTGGTTTTATTTTTTAAAATAATTTAAATTTCGAGCCAAATGGGTTTTCACGGGTGTCTCTCCCTCTTAAACTTTCATTTCATATATATTTATTTTTATTTAAAACAGTTGTATTTACTAAGCATATATGTATAGTTATTGCATGATTAGTTCGATAAGAACTTTATTCATGATTAATTCATTAAGGCATCTTTTGCATGAGAAACCTTTACATTATAACTGAAAAAGGATATCAGAATAATAGTAAGGCGCATTTAATGTTATTTTTCAGTAAAATAATTTAAATTGAATAGGCAGAGGCAATCCATTTGTGAATAGGCAACTATAACATTTATACATTAGAACGGATTGTACAAGAAACAATTTAAATAAAAGAACGATTTACATGCAAACTTAAAGTTTTATGTGATGGATTTCTTTTCTAATACAGAAATAATTAAATAACATTGTTACGTTATAAATAAAAAAAAAAATATTATGATGCATGTAACATGTATGCATATAATTTTTATATAAGTCTAGATGAATTAAAAGAGAAATATATCAAATTGATTGCTTTAATGTAACGTATTTTAATTTCTGAACATTATAATATCGTAATAAATACTGTTGGCAAGGGTATCGAAAAATTATGTTCCCTTTTCTGATTATGTATAGGGAAATTAAAACTTTTTTAGAGGTAAAAAATGTGTCACATTTTAATAAGCTAATTATACAGTTTCATATTACTTTTTTAATATATCACATGAGAAAAAGTGTTAAGATATAAATTATTACATGTTAAATATTTGCATTACATATATTCCACTACTTATAGTTATTCCGTCCATAAATTTTGAATATAAAACATTACGCATGTCATTGTAATCTTTAATAACTTAAAAATAAAGTTAAAAATCACATATGTAATCTTCAATAGCTTAAATGTAAAGTTAAAAATCACATATCTAGCTGGAAAAAAGATTCTGAAATTAAAACATGTCAAAATATTTTATTTGAAATTTAATACTTGTTTCACAAATTTCTCTATGAACTAATGATGTTGATTCTAGCATAATAATAATTATTTTTATAACTTCAAACGACCAATTTTCTATACCGTTTTGTAGGGTAAATCTATAATAAATAACTTAAAGTAAAAATATACAGAAACACACACACACACACATATACATATGCACATAGTTGATGAAATTTCAAGTAGGTTTGAATAATTTGTGTTTCGGTAGAAAATGTAAGGACTAGATAAATAAAAATAAAAAGGAATAAAAGACAGCTTTGCTACTTTTATCATTATTGATATTTGTTTTGTTTACAACGATTTCTTCTTCTATTGACACAACAGATCCGAGTGGATCAAGGTCTTCTCAAGAACTCTCTTCCATCCCGATCTCCACTTAGCAACAGCTCTAAAATTAGTCACTCAACACTTTAAAATAGTCCTCCACACAGTCAGCCAATCTTATTTTGTGCATATCCCTAGTTCTAGTTCCAATAATTTTGTAGTTGAAAGATTTGAACGTCTGGAATGAGGGTCCATTCAGCAGATGTGTCCCGTAAACTTCAAACGAACATTCTTGGTGTATTTAATGACATCGGCTCCCTTAAATAGTTTTAGGGAAAACAGATCGTATCCAAAGAGAAGCTTTGTTTTGTTTTCTTGCTTCAAACTTTTATGTACACAAGCATAATTTTGCTCATTTACGTCAATTGTCTATTTATGTAAATACTTTAATAAAAACCAATTGAAATAGTATGTTTGTTTTCCTTTTAAAAACAACACCATAGTTGGATGTAAGATGCACAGTTCTTAAAGAAATTTCCTGTTTTTCTTACTATCAGATACAGCGTGTGAGGTCTAGAAACAATGGTTTTCATCTAATTGCTGATAAATTAATTTGCTTCACCAAGAACGAATATTTACATAGTTTTAACTGGATAAAAACCACTCTGTTGCCAAATTGCCATGGTAAAATTGTTCATGAGAATTTCTTTTCAAATAGGGTTTTAGCAAAAATATTGATATTAATTGTACTAAGACTTCTGACGTGATGGGAAAAAATGGAAAATATTTTCAAAATCAATACAATAAATAATACAAAAATCACTGAAAACATCACATTTTTCAAAGACTTTAATTTTGTAGCTCTGTGTTATTATAAGTGAGAAAAAACTATTTACTTGAGAAAGATATACTTCGTTTACATTTTGATGCAAAGGAATTATTTATTTTACGTTAACAATTATTCAATAGTGAAAGAGAATGCATCAAATTTCATACAAATCTGCAAGAAGAATTTTTTTAGTTTACTTTAAAAGTCGGTTTTGGTGCTTTAAGAAATTCTGCAATGTATCTTAACTCTACAAGCAACAGAATAAGAGAACAGTTCTCATCTATTGTTGGAAAACCATGTATGATTAGGATTTACCTTTTCCCAATTTTCTCTCTGTATAAACTTGACAAACGTTTGTAGATTAATTCTTTGAAAGTATCATAAAATTTGAGAGACCAGAAAGAAGAGTCTAATTCTTTGTTATGAACTGGCAATAAGAATAAATGTATTCTTGCTAAAATCAATAAGCTAGTTGTGAAAATGCTAGGAGGCTTTGGGAGAAGAAAATAACGCTTTAAGGTATCCGAATACGTTCGGAACCGTGATTTTGCAAAAGCGTATAAATGGATAATATTTACGATATTTAGTGTCACTTTGATTAGAAAATGTATATAAAATTGTTTTAAGAATAGTATTACAATAAAAAAATTATTTAAGTACAATATTTTGACAAAAAATGAGCATTGAATGACCAATTTTCTAAATATTCTCCTTTTGTGAAAAATACTTTTATTATAATATTTTACCTGTATATAGCTCAGATCTCTGTACAGAGGCTCAACTGAAATTTTTGAAATATATAACTTAGAAGTGAGTTTATTCATGTTTTACGACAACAGAGGGGAGAAGTTTCAAGAAAAAAACACTAATAATTATTTCAATTGGTTGTAACTCTGAAAGTAATGTGAATTTTTCCAAAAACTTTGTTCAGACTCTCTGGAGGAGTCTTTACTTTACGTAATCAAAATATTGTTATTATAGAAGCATTTCTTACAAAAGGAGAACATTTTGAAAAATGATTATTCTTTAAGTTAATTTTTTGCCGAAATATTGTATTTTTTGTAAATTATTCATTTATGCTATTTTTTAAAATCACTGTTCCGAACGTAGTCGGATACCTTAAACGAAAATATTTGTCAAGTTCTAAGAGAGTACATACTTATTATTAAAAAGAGAAAATTTTCAATTAGGTTGGAGAGCTGAGTGCAAAATATATATATAAAAAAATTAAAACTTTAAAATAGATAATAGAGATTTTCTCTTGGAATTATTGAAAGTTTTTAAAAAGTATCGAATTGGTCATTATAAGAGGTAGCATATCGATTATTAAACACTCAATGTAAACTTGTGGGTTCTTTTCGGATCGGGTCGTGTTCGAATTGTGAAACGAAAATAATTGCAGTCAGGATTTTGTCCCTCTGTTTTATTCCACATCTTCTATGGGACATTTCTTAAAAAAAGAATATATTAAGATGCTACAAGATTACAATACATCGTCCAGCCGTCTCTTCTTTATCCAACCACGTTTTTTCCGCCACCGCCCTCCTTCCTCCCCTCGTTCGGACCCTCATCTCCTGTCGTTGCTAGGTCCTTCTCTCTATATCGTGTGTCTCGTTCGACCTGTTGCCAGGTGCCGGCAGTAGATCCTTACACTCAACTTTAGCCTAATAGAAGATGTCTCGGGGTACTTAGAAGAAATTATAATATAATAAACAGACTAGAATGTCACATACGTATATAGAAACAATTTCTAGACCTGTCTGTCTAAACTATGTCATTGAATAAATTAAATAGGTAGTTCACACTGAAAATTAAAATTGTGATGAAAAACTCTGAACAATAAAATATATTCTTAGTTATAAATAATGATATATACTTAATTTGTACATTATACACACACACACACACACACACACACACACACACACACACACACACACACACACACACACACACACACACACACACACACACACACACACACACATATATATATATATATAGGTTAAATATGATACCGCCTAGTGTTGTTTTGTTTCCTTTAATGAATGTGATTAAATGAAAATTAAAAATAATGCAGACATAAAACGAGACCATGCATTTCAATCAAACTAAAATAGATGATAATGCATTTCTCTTATCTTTCCTGTTTACCTTTGAATCTTTTGATTCGGTAATATTCCTTTGTTAAATTATGTTTAATTAATTCATCATACAATTTCATTAATTCTTGTGGTTAAATGAACATATGGAACTTAGGTGTGTATATTTATTTCAAAAATATTTTTTATAACATAAAAAGTTTTGTTTTCACTTGTTTTATATTCTGAAAGTAGTTTATCAAAGCGTTTGATTTGATTTGATGATTTAATGAAGAAACAATTTCATATATTTTAATTCAGTTGTTGCTGTTTTTTTATAGCCTTTTTTTCTGTTTACAATGTTAAATTGGCATAAGGTCAATTTTCAGAGAAAATATAAATCGAATTTTACTTTAAATTATACACAAATTACATTTTGTAAATAAGCATATTCCTTTATTGTTAGTAATATAACTATCACCTTCTTCTAGAAACGTCTCCTGAAATGCATTTTCAAAAACTAATTGTATGTTTTACTTATTTTAATAATAAACATAATATTATTAAAAATGAAATTAATAGTAACATGAAAAATATTTCTGATAAATTCATACGAATATAAATATAATACTTTAATGAATTATATACATTTTAACTACAGTGAGTGAGTGAATATTAACATCGCAGAGTTTAGCTACACGAAGACATTTGGGAACGGATCACGTAATTTTGATTCAAGTGACGTGGATGACACCTGAGCTTTCACCCCTCTCCTAACTACCACACCACTCCATACAACAGCTCTCGACAGATTTAACGTGCATCGCACCCCTACATGGCGGGTCTTTAATGGCTTTGGACTCGAATTCGTGACAAGGCCAGCTACGATTCGATACCTTGACGCTCGGCTACCATGGCCATCTTCTAACAACAGATTCTTGATTTAACTTCATATATAGAGACACATTAACTCACATTATACTCCCTTCAACGTCGAAGCATGAAACCGGTATTACAGCTGAGATTTGGTTGTCCGTTAACTGATGTCGAACAGGAGACAAAGCCTCACTCCATGTCTTTCACAGAGGTTCTGTTACTTCAGGACACTTCTGAAATACAGGGATACAATCTAGAAATACTATTTTCATTTTTTCAGAAAAATAGTTAGCCCTAATTTCATTTTTATAGATGACCCCGTTTCTCCACGTAGGATTTATTTGATCAGTGACTTTATCAAAAGTGATGATACCGGATGGATTAGCCATTTAAGTTTCTATACCTTAATCACATCACCCAAATTTGAAATCCTCTTGGGGAGAACAAATGCTACCTGTCATATTTCTCGCTTAAGATATCCGACTACGTTCGGAACCGTGATTTTCAAAAGCGCATAAATGGATAATTTCCATGGTATTTAGTGTCACTTAGATTAGAATATATGCATAAAAATGTTTTAAGCACATTTTGACAAAAAAATTTATTTAAATACAATATTTTGGCAAAAAATTAACTTAGAATAATCTTTTTTTCCAAATGTCCTCTTTTTGTGAAAAATGCTTCTATTAGAATAATATTTTGTCTGTATATAGCTCAGACCTCTGTTCAGAGGTTCATCTAGAATTTTTGAAATATATAACTTAGAAGTGGGTTTATTCATATTTTATGACAACAGAGGGGAGCAATTTTAAAAAAAAACGTGAATAATTATTTCAATTGGTGGTAACTCTTAAAATAATGCGAATTTTTCAAAACTTCTAGTTGAGCCTCTGTACAGAGGTCTGAGCTATATACAGGCAAAATATTATTATAACAGAACCATTTTGCAAAAAAGGAGAACATTTGGAAAAGAGATTATTCTAAGCTCAGTTTTTGACAAAATATTACATTTAAATAAATTGTTTTTGTCAAAATGTCCTTAAAACAATTTTATGCATGTATTATAATCTGATTGAACTAAATATCATGAAAATTATCCATTTATGCGCGTTTTTAAAATCACGGTTCCGAGCGTAGTCGGATACCTTAACCATTGAAAGCACAGGGGAAAAACAGTCATGGAAAAGAAAACAGAGCCGATTGTAAATAATTCATAAACTTTCATATTTGCAGAATGATTTCAATTTACCAAAGCAACACAACTGTAGGATAAACCATGTTAGCGAATTCATAGTTCCATCTTCTGACATCTATTTTACACGACTGTATTGCTTGTAAGATCGTATGTATGTATCGCCCTCTATTTTATTATTATTATTACTATGACAATCTATGCACATATGTATTTCTTTAAAAAACGACCGTTCTTCTAGAGATATTTACCGTGAAGTTAAAATAGTTATATTTTTGAACATTAAAGTAGATAGTAAAATAACTTATCAAATATAGGTACTTGTGTGCGACGAAATCACAAATTAACTTTTTCATGCTACAAATACATAAAAATTCTAAATATTTTAAAGTTTTTATTTAATTATATTATTAATTATATTGCTGTTTTTGTTAGTATAGCTGAGCAGATTCTATACTTAAATATGCTCTGATTTTTTTCTTAAAATATGTGTATACTTATCTTGTAATTTTTAATGCAATGCTTTTATATATATTCATGGTAATTTAATTTATGATGCAAAAACAAATAATTTAAAACAAAATATTGTGAATCATTTTTTTGATACAGCAAACATATTAGAACATACTTTTAAGAACATAAATACTGTAAAAATTCTAATCAAATGTACTTTAGGTTCCATTTTGATTAAAAATTAATTTTACAAAGTCAGAGAATTACTTTTCTGTTTTGTAGAACTTATCTGACTCATAACGATCTACTTCTTTCTTTGTAATGTCCGTATCTCTCAATTTTTTCAACAAATTTTAGTTGACAATGGATGAATCGGGAATTCGAAAATACAAGCAAATAAAGTAACCAGCGTAAAAAAATATATTTTAAGTGAAGTTTTTTTATTATATTTGATTTTAATTATAGAGAAAATAAGCAACTTAGTAACGTAATAATGACGTAGTCTTTTTCATGAAGGGAAAAAACTAATAGTTAATATTACGTATTTAACTTCAAGTTTCTGAAATCTCAACTTTTGTTCTTTATCTGAAACAAATTATCAAACTAAAAACATTTTCAAAAGCATTGAATCAAGTTATGATTAATTTATTGTTTATTATCATCCTACTTCAAAACAATAGGATGGCTATTAGTAAGGTACGTTCTAATTTTAAATATGTGTTCATTAATAAGGACGACACCTGAGCTGGCACCGAGTCATAAGATTTATACATCACATCAGTGCAGGGAACTTGAACCTTGACAACTTTAATGTGTATTAACCCTTCTATACAGCGTGTCCAGTGTCAACAGAACTTGAAAGAAATAACGCTAGTAACGGGTTCTAGAATATTACCCCTAGATCATCGTGGCCTCAATTAAATTTCGAAGCCATACTAAAATTAATTTTTCCTTCTGGTTTGCTGACGAATAATAACGCGGGTCTAAGATTGATAATTTTAAACGAGTTATTATGTAAAATATTACTTTTTTATTCATTTATTCTCCCATGCACAAATTTTTTCAAAAAATTGAGTTGTCAACAGGAACACAGATGATTTTTTTAAATTTCACTAGTCCTTTATAATGCTTTTAATAAATGTATTAGGTGATAAAATTTTTTCAATCGTTTTGATCTTAAAATTGATATTTCAAAGATATATATATATATATATATATATATATATATATAATATCAATATATTATATACCTTTGGAATATCAATTTTACGATCTAACGATTGAAAAAATACCCAACGATTAAAATACTCAATTCATTTTATTAATAGTTATATGAATAAAGCTATTCAAAATTGTAAGGATTAAAAATTCTTTGACTAATTATAGTTTAATACTATAAATTTGTACATTTCATAGTTATAGTTACCTCCATATTCTATTATTAGTTAAAATTACTTATTATTATTTAATTCATATACACTCTAGTGTCTCTAAAGTTATGATTTTTTGTAACGCTTTTATTAATTTTTGATTCTATTCTTTTTATACATTTTGTTTAGTGCTACATTTCAGCCATTCACATGCTTTGAATCTGTATTAGGGTCCAGAATCTGGAAATAACTTTTTTATTGCACTCAGATTTAGCGCGGGCTCTGCATTTTCAAGTGCAATTTTCAGGTAAGTTACCTCTATTTTGTAATGGATTTAGATATTCCTACTTTCAATAGGTTTTTGCTCAGTATAATTTACATAAAGAGGGAAGGTTGGCTGGCCAAAAAACTTGTTCAACCCCACTATTATATAAATTTTTTTATATATATTAGCTGTCCTAGGTCAGCAATGTTTATAATACTGCAACATCCATTTTATAATTTTTAATCTAGTGTCCTTCATTGTATGTTCTCTTTACTGTCTCTGTGTTTTTTTTCGAATGTGATTGATGTGAAAGTTTATCTCTTGTTTGTAGAGAATTAGACTATATATATATATATATGAAAGAAATATGTATTATGTATCAAAAACAAGAAATAATAGATAATGAACATAACAAGAAATAGCGTAATAAAAATATAAAAGCTGAACATGAAGAACAAAATTATATAGAAATAAAAAAGAAACTACAAAAAAGAAGAACCTAGCGAATCAGAAAGCAATTTCGGACTTAGGACCGAATAAGTGGGGTTAAACTAGTTTGAAGGCGTCAACCTTCCCCCTTTGCAACTCGGTAGGAAAAACCAAATAAAATAAAATAAACAAAAATTCAGAGTATGTAAAAACTCAGAGAGTATGATAAAACCACTCACTACTATTATGTAAAAACTCAGAGTTCCAAACTCTTAATGTAAAAAAAACTCTTAATGCAAAAAATCAAAAACAAATACGTAAGAAAAGTAGAAAAATCCTAAAACCATTACATAAGATAAGTATTTTTCAAAAAATAATTTAACAAAATTTCTTTACTCACAGAGCTTTTACGAAGAGAATCAAGCATCTTGACAACAATGAAAATCAATTATTCACCAAGTTAAAAAATTCGAATATACATAAACACATTTTTTGAGCTAACTTTTAAACCAGCCAGCAAAGACAGATATCAAAAAAGACGACAATCAGATATGGTAGAATTTGAATTGGTTGATTTCCAAAAATGTAAATTTGCTAGGCTCTAATTTGGTTGGTTGTCAACAATGTGTAAGATGTTCAAGATGTGTGTGGAAAAAATGTAAACTGTGATATGAGTGCCATGACACAATCCCCACAGCAAGACCACTAAAATGCTGACTTTGAAATCCTATTGTTGTGTGGTGGTTTTGGAATTAGAAGTAGCAAGACGGTTAATGTATTTGTGATGAATATAAGTTTTTAAGAAAATAAAAGGGAATTCGTGATCTAAACAACATTCAAATTTTTTTTGATATTATTGTATTTATCTATTTTGTGGGTAGTTAAGTTATCATTTCTAAATAAAAAATTCAAAATGATATTTCTGTAAATTGATATATGCAAGTTACTATTCCATACAGGAATTTTAATTATATGGAACTTAAACGAATCTCTTTTGTCAAAAATGTTACTGACTACATTATTGTTAATAAGATGCAAGTCTAAATCCAAGAATTCCACCATATTAGAGTTGAAGTTAGTTTTAAGAAGCTTGAGATAATCAGGGTAGAACGTAATATTTGGTCTGTATTCACTATTTTTACCAAAAATTATTAAATCATCTATATAGCGATAAATCAAGTAAGAATCATTTACAACATGATCAATTTAAAAAAAAATGTAAATATAGGTTTGCTAAACAATTACTAGCTGGACCACCCTGAGGTAAACATTTGATCTGTTTATAAAGATTCTGACCAAATTCAATGAAATTTTCTTTTAATACGAGGTTAACAAGAATATCAAATTTTTCTTTTTTCATTGAAGTATATAATTCATATTTATCATAAATTAACTGTAGAACCTTAATCATATCGTCAATATCTATAGAATTAAAAAGGTCCTCAAAATCAAAGCCATGCATGGAAAAAACTGACATATCCTTAGTAACTCTAGCAATCTCTAAGCTATTTTTAATTATTGCCGTGTTTTGTAAATTATCAATTAGATTTTGAAGAAGACATTGTAAGATCTTCCCAGACTTCGTGATATATGTTTTGTATCCATTAGTGATACGACGGATTTTATAGGGCTTTTATGAAATTTTGGTGTTAGAAAATACTTGGATATTTAATTTTATTTGGATGAATATTCAGTCTTTTGTTCAAAGCTAAAAGACGATTATCATCTTCTCTATTGTTGTGAATTGATTTTTGAAATGAATTATTATTTAAAATGTGGTTACTTAATATTTTACTGTAAAAGTATTTACAAAATATGGCATAATTAGCAGAGACCTTATCAACATATGTAATCACGAAGTCATTTTGGATATTTTCTATTGATGATTTAAGATCTTTATACATAATTTCATTTTCAACAGTGAAATCTAATTCCCGAATTTCTGTTGCTACATAAGATCTAAATTGGTTGAAAGCTTCAATTGGCATTCCGTATTTAATTGCAATTTTAAGGTAGAATTTATCTAAATCTTTTATGATTTGTTTCATAACGTTATATTTATTTTTTGTGACCATCAGTCTAAAAACGGTACGTTTTTCCATAAAATTTCTTAACAAATCATTTTTCACGATGCCAAGGTCTCCTGTGACAACGTGCTGATGATAATCATCAATATAGTCCCGATATAGATTGCATTTACATGAATCTGAACTTAGGAGCTCCGAGACTTGATTATAATTAAATATAAATCTACCAAGTTTCTTGTTGTATTTGAAAGCCTTTTTAATAATAATATTTTTAATAGGAAAATAGGATTGATATTTTTGAAATATACTTGAAAAATTAATTTTGTTAAAGGGTTTATTCATAAATATAATAATGTACAATATTCTGTAGAGTAATTTTCACTTGCATCTAATTTAATATTCATCTTTTGTACTAAATAGTTATTAAGGTCTCGAATCATATGCATACCATGAGAATCCCGAAATTTATATCTGCTTAAAATATCTGTCATAATTTTAATTTCAGTTTTATTCACACATGCCAAACATAAACGATTTAATTAAGCTTGTGTTGTAGTTATCATCAAAATTAACAGCTAATATTAACATAGAATTTTTGAGGACTGTATATATATATATATATATATATATATATATATATATATATATATATATATATATATATATATATATATATATATATATATATATATATATATATATATATATATATGTATGTATATATATATATAAATCACAACTTAATAATAAATTACAAAATTGAAATTATATGAATCTTATAATACCAAATCCCTTTTCAAAGTATCAATGGCGAATATAGAAGATATAATTCCAACGTTTTCAAACAAAATTTAAAAAAATATATGAAATAAAAAATATAAAATAGCCAAGTGGAACCTCAGACTTAGGACCGATAAGTGGGTTTAAACTAGTTTAATGGTGCCAACCTTTCCCCCCATGCAACTTGCTAAGTTAATCGGAAAATATCCAATTCTCAAAAATTTAAAAGTAAAAAGTTAAAATTAAACCATTAAACTTGAAAAATTAAACTATCCGCCATCGCATTCTAAAAGATATTGCAACATTAAAATATTAAAATTCTAAAATATTTTAGTGCATAATATAAGTGAACCATCGAACACCAAAGATGATGCACTCATCTTTAAAATAGTTGTAGGTAGAAAAATATTCAAAATCCAAAAGTTGAAATTAAAAACCCAGTATGTGTTCACTATTGAATAACGTAAATCATTAAACAATTACCAAAGAGCATACTATGAATAATTGTATCCACAATTTTTGAACGATTTCTCATATTTAATACAACAACTGCCACTCCTATATTTTGCTCATATATATTTTGATTATATATATATATATATATATATATATATATATATATATATATATATATATATATGCGCGTGTGTGTGTGTGTGTGTGTGTAATCATTATTACCTTGTCCAATAAAAATCTCTAAATACGGATTTGTTTCTCTGTAAGAATCTTTACTTTAGCTATATAACCTTATTCACTAGCCTCCGACCTCAACATTTGGCATTACCTCAAGAAGAACTAAAATAACCACAGACATATAATCTAAATCCTATAATACTGGCATTGCGATGTCCAGTCCTAACTAATATGAACATCAACAAAATACTACTAATGAAAGTTCCTACCTTCATAGAAGAAAAGAACAATAAAAAATGAAGAAAGTTGTGAACAAAAGGCTTCCACGTCAGAAGTCGTGGTCCCGACATTAGAGAACTAGCTGTCAAGTTAGCCTTCAAGAAAGTGGAACAAAAGGATAACGCTTAGTGGTATTTGACGTCAATGCTTACTTGGACTGACCGGAATGCGGACAGTATCGTCCCCTTATCCTTTTTGATTCGCCGTAATAAATCAATTTCTGACCTCGAACCCAATCTGTGCAGCTAAGCTAGCTCTGCCCTTTTCTCAGTCTTTATTGATGGATAGATGTAGAGCTGTGTGGATTGTTGGCTTATTAATTAAACCAATAATGTCGCAGAAAGGTATGAGATCTAATCAACCAAAGTCTCCCGCAAGAACTTCTGTCATAACTTTTCTGAAAAATAAAAGCTTGATACTTTGTCATTTATAAACACTTAGAAATGTTTATGGTTCATTCATGTGGCTATGGTTTGTAAATAAAGTTTAAATTTAATTATAAATTATTCCATGTATTGAGTTATACATAACATAAACATTTCCTGTAGGGATTATATATCTGTAAACCAACACACATAATTATGTTTCTGTTAAGCGTTTTATGGTGGGAAGGAAAGTATTTGAAATTTATTAAAGTATCTGTAAGCAAGATAATAAAATAATTCGGGATTATAGATCGTTGACAAATGGTATTTATCTAACATAAGTTAGATGGGGACACGCGCATAATTAGGCTGTATTATTTTCTTGGAAAAACTAGGGTTTTTTTTTCATTAATAAGTATGATATGGTTATTTTAATAAAAAGCAAACTATGCACAAAATCAATTTTGAAAAAAAAAAAAAATATATAAAAACAATTCATCCCCTTCAAATTTTTTTCCTAATAAAATTTAATTATTTATGAAGCTAATTTATTTCAAGGTTCTCTTTTAAGTTTTTTTTTAATAATATGTATGCATTTACAGCAAATATTGCTTTAAAAATGACAGATTCATTAGCAAATCCTAACAAAAAATATAACTAAGCTATTATGTGTTAAATGACATTAGCCTAATAAATTTAAAAATGAATAATTTATACATAAAATAAATATGCAAAGACACTCTTGAGATTGCTGAATAAATAAACTTGCAATCACTTTAATATGTTTTAAGAATATATACTTAAAAGGGCATTCTCACACAAGATATTGCATTATTTTTTTTTCCTCAACAATAAATATCTTTGCTTTACTTTTAGATTTATTTCTACTGTACTGAACCAAGTTAATAAATAACTTAAAAAACTCTTTAATCATTGATTTTCACGTTAAAGACGTTGAGTTTTGTTGCTGTTCTTGTCTGAAGATTTCTATTAATTAATTTATTTAATGGATAACTAAGTTAGTTAGAAGTAAGAAAAAACGTTTCCAATGTTTCAATGCTTTTAATATATTAACGTAATAGAAATGCACAAGAACTTATAAATTTAACCTCCTAGAGTAATTTATTAACATATGATCTTTTTATTTAAACAAATTGTGAATCGAACTATTTCCCGAGTAAATTGTTTATGAAAGAGTAGTATAACACGATCCAAATGTTAAATTGGAATAAATTTCATTATTTTATGACTTTGTAGATATTGTTACAATTGAATTGGTTAAAAACTGTCCAGCTACTTTATAAAACTATTACACACACACTGCACACATTTCTTTATATACTTTAACATTTATGAACCTGCTGAAAGGAAAGAAAACGATTAACTAACTATAATTTTAACAAGTCTTATAAATTCGATTTTTAAATACATGATATCATTTGAAATTGCTTCATCGTGTATTTTATTAATATCTTTCTCAATTTCTTTTTATTTCCTTATTTATGTACATCATTTTTATGATAATATTTCGAATGAACACTATATTTAGTGTGCGCTATTATTTTACTGGTCTACTATCTTTAGCACACACAATTTAATATCGAGCTTGTCTCATTTGAAACATTTTGCAAAATACTAAAAAAATATTTGTATAATGCGTGATTTGCTTGGGAGCCAAAAATTATGTTTCACTTGGCATATTATTTCTAAAAATTATTTATAATTATATTGTTTAATGTGTAAAACATTAAATATTCCAAAGTAGGTTGAATAAAGTCCGTGAATTATGTTTCCATGTATGTATGATATCACATTTACTTATGCTATATTTATCTCTGCAACATATAGTCACATCTTAGTATTTTGTAGTAGTCACTCATTCTTGGAATCAGAGAGAACGAGGGGGAAAAAAAGAGTTCCTTTCACCTCAATTTTGGTGTAGAGTTGAACGGCGGGTGTTGAAGACAAGCGTGAAGAATGGGGCCAATCACGAACAACAGCAAATCGTCCGTGACTCAGTGAACCCCTCTAAATGTCTGACATAATCCCTGGGTTTACTCTAATCCTGGTTGCTACCCTAGAAGGAAATGGAGAGGGGAGGGTGCTGCGTAAGCTGGAATCTTCCAATTTGCCGAGTTCTACCACGGTGGTCCACGATAAAGCAATTTAAACACTAAGCCACTTCTTGTTACAGTCTTCTTTTTGCCGTTATTATTAAAATAAGCTTGTGTATACGATCCACCAAAGGCTATAATAAATTCTGAGAACTAAAGCTTTTAAGATTCACCAGGATGGAGATGCCAGAAACCCCATTTTATTTCAGTATAGGAAAAAAATCGAATCGTTTTAAGGACTATAAATAGTATTCCTCAGTAGGCTAAGCAAAATAAAACTGAAGTTTTGAAGCATTAGAATTATCTTTTTGGCGCTTAGCTGTAAATGTTTAATTACATGCACGATAAATCTTTTACAGGGAAGAAATAATTTTTGTCGTTGCTTGAAATAACAAATAATTTTCATCTAGAATCATAGACCTTCAGAAATGTATGTGCATATATAGGATTAAGTTCATCCTCTTTTTTTCCAATGGCTGTGACTATTTTAGACCTTCAACTTCACTTTACTAAATAAGTTCATATAACTTAAGTTTTAAATTTGTATTGGTTTCATATTTCATGTGTATTATCTATACATGTGTTATGTTTTTCATTACAATTTAGTATTTTTATGTAATCAAGTAGAATAGCAACAGTACTCGTATCGATACGCCTTTATCAAATTAACTATAATTTAATCCACATTTTTATATGAAAATAAACACATTGTTTTCCTTTGGTGAATTTACTTTTATTTATTATTATTTCTAAGGATAATACAGAAAGAGAGAGATAAAATCTCTCTCATTAAGCATTGTTTTATCTTGAATACACTTGAAACAAAACGTCTATTTGGCTCTTTGTTTCCTCCGTTGATATTAAAATCAAGCACATTAGCATTCGCATAATTATGTGGTGAAAAAGGAAAAATGTAGGGATTTTTGCTGTCCATAGTGCCGTTGGTATGAAAGGACTTATAAAGGATTGAAGATCCCCAATGCTGGCAAATGGCATTGATTGAAGAGTAATTAGAATGTGAAGGAATCAAATTATGATTATATAGATTTTTAAAAATATTCAGCTGACAATTCATACGACTTTATATGTAGAAGGATTATGGGGGTTCACACTCATGTAACGGCTTGTTTTTTAAGCATTTTTAAGGAATATTTTTTGACGACCAGTAAAAATATCGAACTATTTATCATTTATTTATATGAGTGTTTTAAGAGTACGTATATATATGTAAATGTTTAGCCGAAAATATCCAATAGAACGTGAGTACAGCGCTCTGAACAAACCCACCTCGAAAAAATGGGCGTTCACTTCCTACACGATTCCGGCTGATTGGCTTACGTGAAATAAAAAAAATAACGGTGTTTTAATCTATAAGCTTAAATGCACCAAATGAACAACACTCAATTGAAAATATCAAAAATTGGATTTTTGGTAGACTTCTAAAGAAAGTTTCAAATTTCATGGGTTTTTTTTTATGTTTTTGTTATAAAAAATAGAAATATTTTGAATTTTGGAATGATCGTAGTTCATTTGGTGCGTATATATGTGCTAAGGCTACTCTATAAAATTGAAGTCATTCGGTCAAACCGTTCTTAAAATATGATGGATGAAAGTTTGAAAAACACAGTTTTGAGAAAAATGCGTTAAAATTTCAAGTCCGATTAAAACAATGAAAATCTTAACTTAGCGCTACGAACAGCTGCTCTTCTAACACCTGCTTCTTTATAACGACTTCAGATTTTTAAAACTCACTTTCCTACCGTATTCTAGGAATGTTAAGAAAGCAATTTATGAAAAACATTTTTTTTTTTTTGTTTTTTGAAACCATTACGTGGGTGAACCCCCTTAACAGAAATCTGGAAGAAAGATATACACATCAAACGACATATTTTCAGGGAACTAAAAATAACTCACTAGAGGTGTAATGTAGCAGGCCTCCACGTGGGGCTGCTGCGATCGCCGCTCTCGCTACGTATTCTTTTGTGGCGTCTTCTTTTGTTCGTTTGATTTCTTGAATTATTGTGCCTATAGTCCTTCTAAGGCAGAGCTTTCCAAACTCATTATATTTGCGACTCAATATTCAATCCTAATTTTCATCTCTATCTCTCGCAACCACCTCCATACAAAAATACAATACATTGATGCTAAAGCTACAAAACGATTTTAAACTCTTATTTGTCACCAATGTATATAAACATCTTGCTCAGCCAAAGCGTTAACTGCCCCAGATATATATGTACGTCTTTCCGAAGTACGATCTCTTTTGAGCACTGACATTCATAAAACTATTTCAAAGACTTTGGAATGCAATAAAAAGACCTTGGCAGTGGTTGCGAAGGTTTTACTTATTTAAGACTATTTGCTTTTATTTATTCCTTCCCCCCACCCAATACATCACGTATGCATACCTATGTAGAAATCGGTGACATTGGGCAGAGAATCTTATAAATTTTAATCCGTAGTTAAGGGATTAAGTATAAAACTTATACATTATAAATATAAGTGTTAATTTTTGTTTATAATTTTATATATGACAAGCCAATGTTATCACTGGTAGGCATTAAACTTGTTCTTAACTTATATAGTATTGTTAAATTATTTATCAAATACATTGTGCAGTACTGACACTTTTATAAGTGTATTATATGAGTGTAAATGTCTATTTTATTTTTTATTATGTTGTTTACTTTCAATAAATTAATATATATATATATATATATATATTAAATAGTATTTTGTGTTTGACTTTTTAATATGCTCGTAACCCTTTGAAGAGTTTTCACACTCCTTGGGGGTGGGGCACTTCACAGTTTGAGAACCACTGCTCTAAGTATTTGCGATGACTGAGAGATCCCCAGTGAAATTAGATTGTGAACCTCTTGGCATAAAGAGGAACGGATATTCTTCAAACATCTTCTAATGACCTACCTCTGTATTCTGTTAAGCTCGAGATTAGTTCGTTCTATAGAAAATGCTTTCTCACACAGTGTATCTTCCAGTGCCACTATAAATGAACCTGGGAGGCTGCTGTTAAAAACTGACTGTGTCTGGGGCTCTCCTCATGCAAATGCTATGGCTGAATTTGGACTATTGACAGGACCTGACTGCCTTTGGGTTCATATGTTTCCCTTTTATTTTACTGTCTCGCATTTATGTTTTTTATGATGACAAGTCATGGACGCGTGCTCTGCACTGAAGAATTTATACTGTAATGTAAAAAAGTATTAAAGAGCTAGTTGCCTATAATGACCTGATGGCCAATGGACAGGCATTTGATATATATATCAAATGCCTGGCCATATATATATATATATATATATATATATATATATATATATATATATATATATATATATATATATATATATAAACCCATAGTGTTGTTTTTGACTTTGGTATTTGGTAATCTGTTCAAACATGTATAACATGTAGTAAAGGCAAGCTAAAAAATATCGCCCTTGTATTATGGTACTGCAAACGTGTACTACATATTTCTATCAACGAAGAGGAAATGTCAAATAGTAGCTGGACGCGGCAAATGAAACCTGTGTAAGCGCATGTACTCAGATAACTGGGAAAACGGTTCTTATATACTTATGACAAGAAGGATGTAATGTCGTGACCACATATTTACTCAATTTCTGGGTAGCGAGAGGGATCACTCAGCTTAAGTAAAATTACTTTTTTGTTTACAACCTTTAATATAAATTCACACCTTTATTATGTTATTTGTCAATACGAAATTTTGCTCCTTTAGATATCAACTACTTGTATCGTCGATTGTTGGGCTTGTTTTCGCAGGTCTTCAACAGAGTATCGTAATGTCTATAATTCGTTAAAAATGGAGTTTCTAGCAGGTCACTCGCAACTCTAGATGAGCTCAAAATTATCACGGAACTCAGCGGTTTTAATCTTTCAACGGTAAAAATTCAAGTTCTGATCACAGATGTCTAGCATTGCGGATCCAGCCGCCCCGAAGCCTTGTCCCTCGAATTCAAGTGTCGATTGCTTCTCTTTCCACCAGTTTACTTTCAGTACATTTTCACTCTGCCAAAACTGAGGTCTTTTACGACGAATAGATTCCTTCAAACGACGTCTTCGAGAAGCGTGTAGCTTCAGTGATTTGTGCAGTAGTTGACGACGATCGTTTCGAACACATTCAGACACCAACCATTCAACATTTTCCACAAGACTGTCGTCCAAGGGTTCACTGTCTTCAATGGAATATCAACCCTCATTAAAACGCCGATACTATTCTTAAACCTTAGATCTTCACTATATAACTTACTTAGCATCTACAAAGTCTTCATTGGTGTTTTACCAATGCTTTGACAGAATTTAATGTTCAACGCGGTTCAAAAAAGTCATCATTCTTACATCGGGAAACATAGCTTCGGAACATAGCAGCTGCACGGGGATTAAGAGAATCCATTTCAAGTACTTTCGTCGTCAGCAATGGCCACAGTCCCCAAATTTTTGGATCATACTAAGTATATATTCCGCCAGTAATGCACCTGATATACTTTATTTCAGAATAAGTGTTCGATATAAGACACGATTTTATAGCGTGAGTGAGTAAATATTAACGTCACACTGTTCAGCTACACGAGGGCTTTTGGCAACGGATCTCGTAATTTTGAACGATGGTGAAGTGGCAAGGACGACACCTGAGCTGGTACCCCCTCTCCTAACTACCCCACCACACTAACGGGATGACGTCTGAGCTCTCGACAAATTTAAAGTGCATCGTTCCCCTACACGGCGGATCTTTAGTGGTACTGGGCTCGAATTCCTGACATGCCTACCTTGACCACTGGACTACCGCAGGCCTACAATAATATAGCAACACCCTAACAGTCAGTACGGCATTCAAGTATTCTTGGTTTTAATGCTATTTACTTTTCTTAAGGTTTTGTTTAATATAAGACATAAAATGATTTTTTGAAAGCAATAATTGATACTCACATCTGATTTCTGTGTATAAGATATACATTAATTTTATATACTTATAAAGAAGTTGATCCGCGAGCACCGGCATAAATAGTCTTGAATAAGAATCAAAATTCATTGGATGCTATTTTCGGAAGCCCTTTAACATTTTGCTTAAATATGTGAGACCCCTATACCTTGGGGGCCCAATATCACTGATACGGTGGTAGCTACGCCACTGTCCGTAAGATGCAATAATTCCAAGGAGTGCTTGACCTTTCAAGTTGTCAGCAAATATGTACAAATAAAATTTAAGAAAATATTTTTATAACAGTTAGTTTAACATTTATGGAATTTGTTCTTTTAATCATCAAACATTAAATTTCAGTTTATCGTTTTTAATCAAGCTTAAGTTTGCGTATTTCCAAATATACAAATGAATAGTTTATGGAATAGATTGACATCAGGATTAGTCTTTTGTATTTAATGTACGTGGAAGTTTTTTTTATTGTCTTTTATATATTCTGCTCAAAATAATTAAAGGATATTGCGGTTTTAGATGGATCTTGTGGCTGGGAAACTTTTTAGCTGATTGATACATGATCGACAGACATAGTAGGTTATATGAGAATAAATTACATATGTTTGGCAGAAAAAAATGCATTTTATTGCGCATTTGTGTACAAAAGGAAAAAAAACACAATTTGTGCATATGAGAAAAAAAAGAATAAGAAAAGGTGTTTTCTTCAAATGAAATCATTTTCAGTAGGGGTATGGTTTCCACGGACGGCCAGCAACGTTGAGCACCTTTGAGGCATGAAGTCAATAAGACTATTAATCACGAGTTGGGGTATTCTGTCCCACTCTTCCAGAAGAGCTCATTCCAGTTCTTGGAGAGTTTGTTGGGGTGGTTGGTGGCCAGCAACTCGTCTTCCTAAAGCGTCCCAAACGTGCTCTATTGGATTCATGTCTGGAGAACACGCTGGCCATTCCATTCGTACGATTCCTTCCTCGAAAAGGGAATCCTCCACGAGGTTATCACGATGTGGCCTACTGTTATCGTCCACTAAAATGAAGTCATCTCCGATTGCTGCAGAGTAAGGGACTACAATCGGTATGAGGATCTCATCCCTAAATCGGCGAGCAGTCAGAGGTCCATCTCGAATGATGTAGAGGTCTGTGCGCCCGTCAATGGAGATGCCACCATACACCAATACTCCTCCACCGCCAAATCTGACACTTTCGTGCACAAACGCAGGATTATTCCTACTGCCACGGTCTCTCCAGATGAAAATACGCCTATTATCCGGATGAACAGAAAAATGGGACTCGTCAGAAAAAAGAACAATGCTCCATTCATTTCTCCTCCAGTTCACATGTTCTGTTGCTCACTCCCTGCGGTCCGGACGATGCCTTAATGTTTGTCTAACGCGTACCAGCGGTCGGCGAGCATACAGACCTACACTATAAAACCGGTTTCGGACATTTTGAGTTGAAACCGTGGTGCCAGTAGCCGAGCGAAGGTGTTGGAGAAGAGTAGCTTTCATATTTCGGTGTCTCCGAGCCGTTAACACTAAAAAACGATCTTCATTGGGCGTTGTTGCCCGTCTACGACCTTTTCCTGGTCTTCGGCCTGCACTTTCAGTCTCCAAAAAACGGTTCCAGATCCTGGAAATCACACTTTGTGACACTCCAATGGCTTGCGCTACTTCGGCTTGAATTTCGCCCCCCTTCTAACCTACCAACAACTCTCCAAGCTTCTGAATCGGTTAAATGACTTCGCTGAGACATCTTACTCATTGAAACAAAGCAGTCACTGAATGCCGATCATCCTTGTCTTCATTTTAGTTGAAAGTCACATTTCATTCACTGCCGCTGAAAAGACGTTTTTGAAGTCTAACTCTAAATTAGCATACTCTACAGTTTGAAAATCAGAAAAATTTGCATTTGTGATTCTCTTCTTCCATTTTAAGCAAAAAAAAAATTTCGCTTATATCTTTATTTTATATAAAACTAACAATATCCTTTAATTGTTTTGAGCAGTGTATTTTTGTGATTATTCTTGTTAGAATTGTTTCGTAATCTAATCATGACCATGTAACACAAAAATAATATATATATTTCAATTTTTTTAAAAAAAAAATCTATATTTGTAAATTATTTCAATATTTTGCTCTAATGAGTCAGGATTACTAATTGAATATTTCTCAATGTAAAAAATTGAAATACATATACACAAATATCTAGAAAACCGAAGTATAACTAGTCAAGATAGTAGGAAATATTAGCCACATTAATAAAATATCAAACTCCTGGCGTTAGGAACCAAGATTGCAGGTTTAAACAAAATTTTAGTTTTATATATATTATATATATATATATATATATATATATATATATATATATATATATATATATATATATATATATATATATATATATACATATATATATATACATATATATATACATATATATATACATATATATACATATATATATATATATATATATATATATATATATATATATATACATATACAGATCGTTGACAAAATAATACGAACACCTGTGAAAGAGGAGAAAAGCTTTATTAATAGGGAGTTTGACCCTCCTTTGACTGAATTACAGACTGTATGCGACGTGGGATGGACGCATAAAGGTCATGAGCAACTTGTAATGGAATATGAAGCCATTCTTCGTGGGGAGCGGTCTCTAATGCCGAAATCGTAGATGGTGGAGGGAATGGAGCATGTAGTTTTGACTCCAAATATCCCCACAAATGTTCAATAATATTTAAATCATGTGACTGAAGGGGCCAATCAAGATGACCTACTTCCCCCTCATGCTCTGCAAACCATTCTTGCACGATTTTAGCAGTGTTGATAGGAGCGTTGTCGTCTTGATAAAGTGGGCATTCTCCGGGAAATGAAGTCTGGACAAATGGATGCACCTGATCCTCCAGGATATTGACATAGTGGGCAGCTTTAACCTTGCCATGCAGAGTAACAATTGGCCCAAGACTATATCGCCCCCATACCAAATGGGACCCACCTTCATGCTTAACAGTGGGTAGGATGCATTCAGGAGCAAATGCTTCTTTGGGCGTTCTCCCCACATAAACGCGTCCGGTGGTTTGGAATAGGGTGAATGTCGATTCATCCGACCAGATGACGTTTTGCCACTGTTGTGGGGTCCACTGTCTATATAAAAGTTCTACACCACTGGCGTCGCTGTAAAGCATGACGTGCTGTTACCAATGGCTTACGAATTCCAACTCTTCCATACATGTTTGAAGCATTACGGTTCTTGCTGAAATAGGGTTGCGAAGATGACTATTCACCTCAGACGTTATCTGGGATAGCGATTGCTTGCGCTTTCGAGCCACTATGCGGGTTAAGACTCTTTTCTCCCTGTCGGTAAGCTTTCTTTTCCGTCCACTGTTGTGCTTGCCAGACATCACGTTCTCGCATTTCTTGTATGCTTCAGGCAGATACAGTACGCCCCAAATAAATGGCTGTTTACGTCACCGAGCAACCAGCGCACCTCATTCCAACAATCATACCTTTTTCGAACTCTGACAGGTCCGTCATTATTGCATTTTTCAGAAATTACAATTGACGCGTGCAACACCTATCGCAGCTGTTGAGCGACTGATGCATACCTTTCGAATCAACTACACGGCGGACTGCAACGCTAACTGACATGCGCATTGTGCGTCTTTGAAATGGGCCATGCCTTTTTCACGGGTGTTCGTATTATTTTGTCACCCATCTGTATGTATATATATATATATATATATATATATATATATATATATATATATATATTTATATATAAAATCATTCACAATTATCAACTGAAATATTGAAATATATGAAGCTTATAGTACTAAATCCCATTTAAAAATATCAATGGCGAATATAAAAGATAAAATTCCATCGTTTTCAAACAAAATTAAAAAAAAATTATAAAATAAAATAAAAATTTATAAAATATCCAAATTTTTAGGACCGATAAGTGGGGTTAAACTAGTTTGATGGCGCCACCCTCCCCCCTATTGCAACTTGGTAAGTTAATTGAAAATATCCAAATTTTAAAAAATTTTAAAAATTAAAAATTAAAATAAACCATTATACTATAAAAATTAAACTATTCGCCATCGCATTCTGAAAGGTATTACAACATTAAAATATCAAAATTTAAAAACAATTTAGTGCATAATATAAGTGAACCATCAAACGCCCAAGATGATGCACCCATCTTTAAAATAGTTGTATAGGTAGAAAAAATAGTATAAACATATATATATATATATATATATATATAGTCAGCTTGTTAGTGGTCCAGCTGTGAAGTATTTGTGCATTCCACACACAGGATACATTTTAATACACACTTAGACCAATATTTACACGACTACACTTTAAAATTATTTATGACCAATTAAACTTTTATGTCCAATCACACATTTATGACCAATCAAATACTTATGACGAATCAAGCAAGTTTTTTACATGCGGTCTGGTTTGCATCTAATGCCAAGTGGTTAAACTGTAGTGTTAGATCATGAATCGTTTGGATTGACATGTCATTGGTAGATGTTATGAGAAAAATATGGATGTGGTAATTGATATATTAAATATGAAAATTCGTTCTATAAGATATGGATTGAACACTTGATAGGATGCTCTTTGGTGAGTTTTTAATAATTTACGCTATTCATTTGTGAATATACTGGGTTTTTAATTTAAACATTCGGTTTTTAGATAATTTTTAATTTGAACTTTCGGATTTTTTAGTTTGAAGTTTCGGATATTTTAGTTTGAACTTTCGGATTTTTTTAGTTTGAACTTTCAGATTTTTTAGTTTGAACTTTTGGATTTTTGAGTTTGAACTTTTTGATTTTAGATATTTTTAATTTGAACTTTCGGATCTCAAATATTTTTTAATTTGAACTTTCGGATCTCAAATATTTTTTTAATTTGAACTTTCGGATCTCAAATATTTTTTTTAATTTGAACTTTCGGATCTCAAATATTTTTTATACATATACAACTATTTTTTCTACTTATTCAACTATTTTAAAGATGGGTGCATCATCTTAGGTGTTTGATGGTTCACTTATATTATGCACTAAATTGTTTTTAAATTTTAATATTTTAATGTTGTAATACCTTTCAGAATGCGATGCCGAATAGATTAATTTTTCAAGTATAATAGTTTAATTTTAACTTTTTAATTTTTCAAGTATAATGGTTTAATTTTAACTTTTTAATTTTTAATTTTTAAATTTTTTAAATTTGGATATTTTTCAATTAACTTACCAAGTTGCAATAGGGAGAAGGTTGGCGCCCTCAAACTAGTTTAACCCCACTTATCGGTCCTAAGTCCGAGATTGCACTTGGATATTTTATAAATTTTATTTAATTTTTTAATTTTTTTAATTTTGTTTTAAAACGATGGAATTTTATCTTTTATATTCACCATTGATATTTTGAAATGGGATTTAGTATTATAACATTCATATATTTAAATTTTTCAATTGATTATTGTGATTGATTTTATATATATATATATATATATATATATAATGAAATAAAATTGAGAAGTCACAAGGTTTTAACTTGTCTTTCTAAATTAACAATAAAGTACTTCTATTTAAATCAGAAATAATGAATATGTAAAGGACTTTTATAAGGAGAAGTAGTGGAACTGTTGTTTACGGGACATCATAGGAACACTTTTCAAATACACAACGTAACAAAGAATCATTTAAGTTCATCGTTAAATGGAAGGAATAATTAAATGAAAGAGAAATAAAGTATGTTTCTCTAAAGAAGATAACTTTGACAAGTTGTTTAAATACTCAATGTATAATAGTTGATACAATAGAAATGTCGTAGTGCTTAAACTAAACGGAATATTTTAGTTCATTTTATTGTCCAGTCAAAGCATTAAAACCCAGCTTCGGACTATTTTAAAAGTATAAAACATTCATTTATTTTCTCCCCTACATTAAAAAATTGCAATGTAAATTTTTAAGTAGGATATTTTTTGTTTATTTTTTGAAGTTGTGAAAATCTTAAAATTATCACCTTATTCGATGTTCCTTTTTGATTTAAATGTTTATAAGATTACATTATAAAAAATCATATTTAAGTAACAAAACCAATCTGCCGCCTCTATAAAACCAATTACAAGTTAATGATTTTGACATTAGAATTAATGCTAATTTCGTAAAGCAAAAAGTTAGAAAATAATATATTTCAGTTTAACAAATTTAACAAATATTATTTTAAAAATTAAGTACAAAATAATATTTACAGTTATGAACATATACAAATAGAAGTAGAGATTTTGTTTACATTATATTCCGTTACAGGTTTGTATGAAGAGAAAGAAAACCATAGCAGAACTAAAAAGAAATCAGAAACACAAAATGTAGTAGTAATTACAATTTTAACATAATTTTGTAAACTAAACACTTAAGTAAGTACATGAAACATATTATTTTTGAAACAAAAGTTTCCAATGATAAAAATAAAAATAAGTATTTCACTATGGAAAATATATTTTTTGTGAAAGATCCTTGTTTCCTCTATGGTAAAATTTTTGTCGCATTGAAATTTGACGCTAAAGAAAAAAGCAATAAATAGGATGCAATTTAGCTTACTATTTTTTATTGCAAGTACTTAGAATATTTACAGCTCATCTATGAAAGGAAAATTGAAAACTGGACAAAAATTAATAGAACTATTATCATTAATGTTTAAAAAAGATTATAAGATATACATTGAGTTTTTTTTATTGATTCACTGTATCTTTTCTAGAAAACTGAAGGATAAAAAAATATTATGTGTCACAACTTGTCAGTCATTTGTAAGAATTATCTTCAGAAATAGCCAGTATGCAGAAAATGTTTGCCAAGTATAAATCGTAAAAACTTTCAGATGAATTTTTCACTGTTCTAAACAGAAATACAAAAGAGCTCAGTGGAAGCTAAAGGCATGTAAATGCAACAAAACGGTGGGGAATTTTTTTTTTTGCAAAAGAAAATGACTTTTTTCATATCAAAGTAAACTTTTTGATTTTTCTTTATCTTATTCATTACAACGAAAAATATTTCATAGAAAGAAAATCAAAAATTAAACTTCAAAGGAAGAGAAAGCTATTTTCTTGTGAAGAAAAAGTTTAAAAAAAATCGGTATTTCAAGAGACTCAAAGAAACTGTATCGCAACATATTCCATGTAGTAATATTAATGGAACTATACACTTTTTAATGTTATGTAAAAACTAAGAATAGGAAAACTATTTGAAACAAGAAATTAGGAAGGAGTTTTTAAAAGATTTTGACTATCTGTGACATCATTAATTCGAACTAATATTTCTGTAATTCACTAGAATACATTGAAGACATTCATAACATACTTTAAATATATTTCCAAAGCTCAATTTGTTCAAACAATGATTTTAATATTTTTCTGTGATTAGATGGTGTAATATAGCAATGCGAGGTTTTAATTATTTTAAGCAAAACGAAAATCAAAGGAGCTGCTTTTCATCTATAAAAATTTAACCATAGTTAATGACTAGATGATATTGCAGTAGAACGTCGTTTATTCGAATCAATTGGGACCGGACACCATTCGGATACGTGATTGTTCGGATAACCGAAAACTGAATGCGATTCATGCAGTATATGAAACCGAACACTATACGAATATTGAAAATCGCCACATGCGGGAAACGTGCTTGAAAAAAAGCAAAATAGGTGTAAAATGTCGCAATTTTACCTTTATTGTGGAAAATAATCACTTATTTTTCGCTGTAACGTACACCTTCGTTTTTCGCTGCAAGGTCTCTGATTCTCTTCAGCAGCAGTATTTGAGTAGACAGCACTCTGATTTTTGTTCGTACGTCTCCATAGCTGTCTCTAACGCAGAAAACGCTTCAGAATTTGATGGACCCTTGCTGCTTTCGTTGTTGTTGTTTTCGTCTTCATCCATTTCATCGAAGACATGGTCGGATTCTTCTTGCACGGAAGTCACAATCTCGGTTCAACAGTTGAATATTTTATGTTTTGTCTCTATGTTCAAGACGTTGCGGTTCACTTTTGAATTATAAGTCATAGCAGTCCACAACTCAACAAAAGAGCGCGTATACACCCCCTCACTAGTAAAACAAACTGACCTAATATTCCGCGCAGTTGTTTAAGAAATCACACTACTGAAATTCCTAAACATTCTTGACCATGGGCTTTCGCGTCACTTTTAGCCTCACGCGAAACAACTGTTGAGCATTGCACTGTTCGAGAAAGTAATCATTTACAGTACATGCAGTTAACAAAAAAAAAAACCTGGTTCGGATATTTGACGCTCCGAATAATAAACGGGCGGAAAAATGACGTTCTACTGTGTGAAATTTAAAAAAAAAAAATAAATAGATGAAATGAGAAAAATTAAAACATTAGAAGAATTCATTTTATTTTCCAAAACTAAAGAGTTTCTTTATATTTCTTCTGAAAGGTTTTCACACGCTAGTGTGTAGAATTCCAGAACATCGAACACAATATTTTATTTACTTTTCCCCCCAATGGGATGCATATTAGCAACTAAGCCTTTGCAGAAACACAAAGTCACTAAGAAAGGAAACCATTTAGATTGGTGTCATCATCTAGTGGTGGCAACCAATATCAAATTTTGACATTTGAATTTTTTTATTCAATTCAAATTCTCGTGGAATAGTTTATTATTGCCACAATTTAAATTTGCCGAGAGTAACAGTGTCAAATTGATACTCAAGAGATCTTTTACATGCCACATTAATCAGATGGTATGAGTGTATATGATTTTCTCATTTAGAAAATCTATCGACTCCATCCGGGCTCGAACCCAAAATCTTAGGATTACGAAGCGAGAAAGATATTTACTAAGCTATAACAGAGTATTTTTGTAACTGTAAAACAAAGCAAAGTTATTTTTGTCTTATATTTAATTTTTAACAAATTAACCCCATTAATATGAAAGGTAAAATAAAATTACATCATACATAAGACAATATTTTAGCCTAGTTTTTTGTATTTTCAGAATTAATGTAAAATATTTGTAAAACTTGTTTTTTTTGTTTTTTTTTTTAAAATAAAAAAGGGAAATTTTAAAAGTTATATAGAAATTCAGAAATTATATTCTGTTTAACTAAACTCTCAATTTAAAATTATTCCTCAATCTGAACCAAATGTATAGATAAATACAGTTTCGATAATGTAATAAATTTAACTATATGTTCGTAATATGCCATAATAAACTTAACTCAGTGGTGCTACAGCCTATGAGGGCTAAGGCTTACTGTGCCTATATCACGTGACCTTGGGCTTTGAGGTGCATGATCAAATGTTCCATACCAGTGGTCAGTCTGACATGAAACAAGGTTTAGTTTCCAAGCAAGTTTGCTACTCGTTTACCGAACCACTGAAGGGAGGAAAGGTTGAGTCGACCTTGCCCAGCCCCTGGACTTGATCTACCACCATAAAATTATATAATAGATTTGACGCAACAAAGAATACTTATATACTATTTAGTAAATAAGAATCTAATTCTGAGTTGAGTTGTTTAATATCGCTTTGTAGGCACTTATAAAAGAGTTGCGATATCCAATTTTTATTAAATTAAAAATTAACGATTTTTAATTTTCATGAATAGTTTGTAAAGTTATGTCAAAAGATAAAAAAGTCATTTTGTAAAGTATATTTAAATTTTAATTTTTTTAAAAATTTACTTATTTCATGTTGTTGTTTTTTAAAATTATATTTTGTGTTACAATATTTTTAAAGAATTTCTTAATTAAAAAAAATTTAAAAAGTGTCCAATTTCTCAATTTCTTTGTTAGAATTCGGTGTAAATTGAGATAATTTTCATACTGTTAGTTTGAATGAAATATCTGCGTATTTCAATCCTTTGCAAGCCTTAAATTGCCCAAATTTTTTAAATATGCTGTACAGTAAAGGATATTGATTTTTTTTTAAAAAAAAGTTTTGTTTTCCTACAATAAATGATATTGTTTAGGTTTGGAATGTTTTATAATTAATTAATATTTTTTCTCTAAATATCTTTGGAAAAACACTGTTTTTTTTTTCTTTGTGAGTGAGTGAGTGAACATTAACGTCGCACTGTTCAGCTACACGAGGGCTTTTAGCCACCATCCACTTAATTTTGAACCATGGTCAAGTGACGTGGACGACACCTGAGCTCGCACCCCCTCTCCTAACTACCACATCACACCAACGGGAGGACGTTTGAGCTCTGGACAGATTCAGCGTGCATCGCTTCTCTACACGGCAAGTCTTTCCAGGTACTGGCTCGAACTCATGACAAGCCAGCCACGATCCTATACCTTGACCCCAAGTCTACCGTGACCTTATATATTTGTGACTCAAAAATAAGAATATATTGCACCTTTATAATATATATATAGATCATCCAATGAAATTATCTTTATTATTACTCCACATCATTTTTACATTACTTTTTATTCAAATGTTTGTTTCAAATGTATGCATTCGAGGGCTGAATCTATGAATTTATGCGTTTCATAAAATTAATGAACGTTGTTTGCATTTATATGTCTTAAAATATTCAACAAATACTAATATGGCTTAGTATAAAGTATAGGTTAGGTTTTTTGTTTATTTCAATAATCTATTTAATAAAATTCATCTGTATGGCATACATTTATTCAAATAGCGTATGCATTTCTCTCCCTAAGGTGCGACATACCGCTATACCTAAAATGTTAACATAATTATATTGCCACACGCATAATTTACTACAAGTCCCGATAGCCGAGTTGGCAGAGCGTTGGACTGAACTTCCTCAGGTCTCGGGTTCGAATCCCGGCCCCGGCAGATTTATCCAAAGACTGGAATTTTGTTTCCGTTTTTAATGTATTGTTTCTTTAGGTTCTAGATGAATCCAGATCATTCTTTAGAGTGCATACTGGTTATTTCTCGAATATTCCGAAGTGTATAAAAGCAGAGTTCATCGCCAGTTGGGCATGTTCTCAGTCCAGTGTTGTATCGAGCTCCAAGCGTTAGAATAAATCTAATTGTTTGTTTAATTGAACTGTGTACTTCTTTCGAACTCCGTGACAAGTTTGGTGGAGGCGCGGGGTACAATTACGTCAAACGTGGATAATAGTGACAACCTTCGCAGGAGCCTCCGGTTAAGAGGATTATCCCCGAATTCGGACTGTTAAAAAATAGTAGGAAGAGGACAAAAATGCCGACCGAGCAAGAAGCCAAGCCCGCTGTAGTAACACCTTCGTTACAGCAATGGAGGAGCCCATCGACCTTCCGAGGAGCGCCTGGGGAAGACCCTCTCAAATGGCTTAAAGAGTACGATCGAGTAGCCAACTTTAACAAGTGGGATGACATGATGTGCCTGGCTAACGTTTATTTCTTTCTTGACGGAACTGCGAGACAGTGGTATGTCAACAACGAAGACGCCTTAGATTCCTGGGAAGCGTTTAAAAATGGACTAAGTGGACTTTTCGGTGACCGTCAAAAATATACCAGAAGGGCAGAAGAACAACTAAAATGCCGAGCCCAGCGTTCAGGCGAGAGTACACAGTCCTACATACAAAGTGTATTAGGACTTTGCCAAGAGGTAAATCCTCTGATGAAAGAAGACGAAAAGTGTCACACCTAATGAAAGGTGTTGCTGAGGATATTTATCAGGCCCTGTTGACGAGAGAAATCAACGACACAGCAAGTTTTATCAAATGGTGCAACTATATCGAAGATATGAAGCAGAAGAGAGTTGGTCGACCGAGATTTGAAAGGCTTCCAAACGTCGTACCGGTTGCATCCCCTGACGGATGAGACTGATTTGGTCTCTCTTATTCGCACAATCGTACGAGAAGAAGTCCATCGACTAGTTAACCAGACGCAAGAATCTTTGGACTCCGATCCCCAATCCTTAGAAGAGATCGTTCAAGACGAAGTTGAAAGAGTTTTGGCCCCAGTGTCAACAAAACCTACAGAAACTAGACCACGACCAACATACGCCGCTGTAACCAGGAAATACAGAGCTCCTGTTCAGAAATTCCCACCTGAACCAAGAAAAACAGATGTGTGGAGAACGGCTGACAACAGACCTGTTTGTTTCCACTGCGGACGTCCTGGACATGTAATGCGCTACTGCAGAGAGAGAAAGGCTGTCTTTGACAACTCTCGAAACCGCCGACGGAACTTCGACGACGTTGGCACTGAAGAAGAAATACGCCGACCAAACTTTTCTCGCCGTTTTACGCCAAGTCCCACGAGAGGCCGATCCCCAATACGTCGTTACAGGTCCCCGTCGCCATATCGCCGATCCAGTCAGTCGCCAGGCCGTAGGAGCGAGGAAAACTAAGGAGAGCGACCTTCCAAGGAGGTGAGGCCGCGTGTACTGGAAATCCTCCGTCGACCGCCAAGATGACTGGTAACCAACTAGACGTAATAATAGATAAGAAGCCGATACGTGCTCTAGTAGATTCTGGGGCATCGTTTTCTGTCATATCCGATAAGTATCGCCGATTTTTAAAGAAAGTTCTGTTTGCTGATGCCAAGAGCGTTATGCTGAAAGTTGCGGATGGAAATTTTGTTCGGCCGATAGGGAAATGTGTTTTACGTGTCCGTATAAACAATCGAGAACTGCCTTTTGAATTTATTGTTTTATCACATTGTAGCCATGACGTCATCCTAGGATGGGACTTTTAGAGGCGTCTCAAGCCGTTATAGACTGTGGACAAAATGAACTTGTTCTAGAAGACATCTGTCGAGACTCCACAGCGCCTGACGCCTGGAATTTGTATGCCACCAGGGACTATACACTTAAGCCGCATTCTTTAACTAGAATAACAGTATCAGGATATCAAACCCGAGGAGACATAAATGTAGTTCTAGACGGCAGCAAACATTTGCTCTTCGAGAAAAATATTGCTACACCGTCCATGGTATCCACATATCGTAACGGAAAAAGTGATGTCTGGGTTACCAACCTGCAGTTCCGAAACCAAATCATCCCTAGAGGAATGTGCATAGGCCAAGCTGAACCACTAAATGAAGGGCATCTATGTGTTATTTCCGACACATCGGGTTGCTTGGATAACCAGCAAGAAACTTCGGAGTCACAGATGAATTATTCGTTAATGATGTCACCCGAGTTAAGTGACGAACAGAGAAACAAGCTATCCGAACTACTCCGGAAATTTTCTGGGCTTTTCACGAAGACCGACAAGTCGACAGCCGCAAAGACGAATGTGAAACACAGGATTTTTACTGGTGATCATGCTCCAATCAACCAACGAGCCTACAGAGTCTCGCCGACTGAAAGACGCATCATTCATGAAGAGGTTCAGAAAATGCTTGATGAAGGTATCGTCCAACCCTCTGAAAGTCCTTGGTCATCACCCATTGTGCTCGTAAGAAAAAAGACGGTAGTTGGCGTTTTTGCGTCGATTATCGCAAGCTGAATAGCGTCACGAAAAAGACGTTTATCCTCTGCCTCGTATTGACGATACGCTCGACTGTCTGAAAGGTGCCATGTTCTTTTCTTCCATGGATCTCCGATCTGGTTATTGGCAAATAGAAATAGACGAAGCGGATCGTGAAAAGACGGCATTTATTACCCCCGAAGGCTTATACGAGTTTAAAGTCATGCCGTTTGGTCTCTGTAATGCACCTGCGACCTTCGAGAGAATGATGGACAATTTGCTACGCCATTTTAAATGGACTATGTGTCTTTGTTACCTAGATGACATAATAGTGTTCTCAGAAACTTTTGAAGACCATCTTATACGATTAAGACTTGTTCTAAAATGTCTTCAGGAAGCTGGTCTTAAATTAAATTCAAAGAAGTGTCTTTTTGCTGCCCAAGAAGTAAAGATTCTGGGCCATCTTGTATCTAGTAATGGCGTTCGTCCCGATCCCGACAAAATAAAAGCCGTAAGAAATTTTCCCACTCCAAAGAATATACATGACATACGAAGTTTTCTTGGCCTTTGTTCATACTTTAGAAGATTTATTAAAGGGTTCTGTTATCTCGCCGAACCTTTGCAGTCGTTGCTGAAAAGTGGCGTGGAGTTTCATTGGGGTCCTGAAGAGGTGGAAGCATTTAACAGTCTTAAGAAAGCACTTACTTCGGATCCAGTATTGGGGATGTACGACGAAAGAGCTTCTACAGAAATCCATACTGATGCAAGCGGGTACGGTATCGGAGCTGTCCTAGTACAAATTCAGAATAATGTCGAGAAAGTTATAGCATACGCTTCTAGAACTCTGACAAAAGCCGAAAAGAATTATTCCACCACAGAAAGGGAATGTCTTGCCATCGTATGGGCTACCAACAAATTTCGGCCGTACATATTCGGAAAACACTTTACTGTTGTAACTGACCATCATTCCTTGTGCTGGCTCATGAATTTAAAGGATCCTTCAGGAAGGCTTGCCAGATGGGCCCTCCGACTTCAAGAGCATGATTTTGACGTAAAATATAAAACCGGTAAGAAGCATAGTGACGCCGACGCTCTTTCGAGAAATCCAGTGGAAGAGGAAACGGAAACATCAGACAAATTTTTAGCAGTCACGACGAGTATGAACCTTGCGATGGAACAGAAAAAGGATCAAGACCTTGCGAAATTAAAACTTTTGAGCAACTCATCCAAAAACGAAGAATTCAGATTTATCGACGGTATCCTTTGCAGGAAGAATTTTGATCCAGATGGAAAGTTGTGGTTGCCAGTCATTCCTAAACATCTACGAGCAGACATACTAAGGCACTTTCATGACGCCCCCACCGCAGGACACCTTGGTTTCGCGAAAACTTATGACAGGATACGCAAGAGATTTTACTGGCCGGGAATGTACCGAAATGTCGTTCGGTATGTCATGCATTGTCGGGAGTGCCAAAGGAGAAAGTCCGTTCCTCAACGACCACCTGGACGTTTAGTTCCCATCCCTCCAGCTATAGCTCCTTTCCATCGCATTGGAATTGATCTCCTTGGGAGATTTCCAAAGTCTGCTCATGGAAACAAATGGATAATAGTCTGCACGGATTACTCAACACGATATGCAATAACAAAAGCCTTGCCGACAGCCGAAGTCGACGAAATAGCGAAGTTCTTACTTGAAGAAATTGTCCTCAGGCATGGAGCTCCTCGAGTAATTATCACAGATCGTGGAGCCGTCTTTCGATCCAGACTTGTTTCCTCTCTCGTCGACTTGTGTAACATTGATCATCGTTTCACAACGGCGTATCATCCCAAACAAATGGACTGACGGAGCGCTTCAATAAGACCTTGGCCGACATGTTGTCAATGTATGTGGATGTAGAGCAGAAAAATTGGGATGAAATTCTACCATTTGTAACCTTCGCTTATAATACCGCTAAACAAGAGACCACAGGTTTTACGCCGTTCTATTTACTTCATGGTCGTGAAGCGGAAACGACACTAGATACAATGCTACCATTCTGTCCTAACGATTTTGATGACAATAACATCACCAAGATAGCAGCCAGAGCCGAAGAATCACGACAGCTAGCCCGAGTGCACACTCTGAGAGCTCAAGACAAAGATCGTCGACGTTACGATTCCAAACACCAAATGGTATCCTACGCTCCCGGAGATCTCGTATGGGTTTATACTCCAGTGAGAAAAGTCGGTCTCTCCGAAAAACTCTTAAGAAGGTATTTCGGACCGTATCAGGTGCTACGCCGTTTATCAGCCGTGACTTACGAAGTACAAGATTTTGATCCTGCTTCACGAAAAAGAAAACTAAGAGAAGTTGTCCATGTACTGCGTATGAAACCGTACCATGATCCCGCCGAGCAAATCGAAACCGAGGATATTCCTCCCAAAGAATCATACAAAGGACCCATCACTCGTTCCAGAATAAAGACCCTTGAACAAAATGACAGCGGGGCGCTGTCTTCTTTTTCGAGGGGAGCAATGCCACACGCATAATTTACTACAAGTCCCGATAGCCGAGTTGGCAGAGCGTTGGACTGAACTTCCTCAGGTCTCGGGTTCGAATCCCGGCCCCGGCAGATTTATCCAAAGACTGGAATTTTGTTTCCGTTTTTAATGTATTGTTTCTTTAGGTTCTAGATGAATCCAGATCATTCTTTAGAGTGCATACTGGTTATTTCTCGAATATTCCGAAGTGTATAAAAGCAGAGTTCATCGCCAGTTGGGCATGTTCTCAGTCCAGTGTTGTATCGAGCTCCAAGCGTTAGAATAAATCTAATTGTTTGTTTAATTGAACTGTGTACTTCTTTCGAACTCCGTGACAATATAATACAGTATAATGTTAGTAACAAGCATTTTGAGAACTTTTTGTATGTGTGTATGTGTGCGAAAAGCAAACAGATATATTTGTTTTTAAAATATGTGCATATGCATATGGTAGTAACAAATGTGTATTTGAATTAAGTATTGCACTAGTTGAAGAAAACACTTGCGATGTCAATTTTATTTATTCATGCAGAATAAAGGCAAAGTCTATAAATTATTAATAATTTACTGTAACATAAGGATATTTTTATGAAACATACGTCTAAAGAACTGCGTTTCATTATTCATGACATACACAAAGCACTCTCTGGCTTTTAAAAATCCTTCGAAATTTCGAGAAAAGAAAGAAGATTCAAAATAAATCGTAGTGTAAGATATTTGTTTAGTTTAAGAGAAAAATATTTACCTTTTCGAGTAATTTAAAAATAACATAGTAGTTTTTACAAATGCAATTTACTATTTATAACGAATACTCAACACGCGGATCATTTTTGTATTAATACTGAAAATGTATCGAGTTCGGTTCATTTTAACAATTTTTCTTTCATGTAGAGCGTCTTTGTTGTTAATTTAACGATTATTTTGCATTAGTCTAAGCTTTGAAATCATGAGTAGCTTAGAATTTAAATAAATACCAAACAGAGTTCGATTGTTTGTTTTGTTTTGAAAGGACTTCTATTGTATTCAATTTTTTATAAAAAAATTAAGCTATTTAAAGCTCATTTTTAAACGTGACATTTTTATATATGTGTTCAATACTTTACTGTAAAGTAGTATATAAATTTGAGCATTGCGAAGATGAACTGGTATCAATGGTGCACACAAGAGGGGAGGCTAAGGGTCCGCCCCCAAAAGCCCTTGATTTTATTTCCGATTGATTGTAATTCTAAGTGTATAGTACGTAAAATTTAATTAAGTATTTGTCATCAATGATTAACTTTATTAATTAGTGCTAATTATTTACTCATTAATTACTTTTTACAGTTTTTTCTCCCGAAAATAGACAAAATCAAAAGGAGCATGATACAAGAATTGTGTACTTTCGACCCTGGTCCTCCAGCTCTCTTTGAAAAATTCCTGTGTGCGCTAATGATTGGTATATATTTATGTAAATATATTAACATTAGAACACACACACACATTAGAAACAAATGAATCAAAATAACTTGAAAGTATTATTCTACAATGTATTCAAAATAGATTGAAAAATTGCAGCTTTAGAAGAAAGGATAATATTAAAATGTTTTCCTACTCTTTCTTTCTTTCTTTTTTTCTGCAATGTGTAATTTTATTTAGAGTGGAATTACTACTCGCGTGCTTTTCAAGAAAAATGTGAATTCCTAGCCTTTTTTCAAGGAATACTACATCATCATATACATTTTTAAAAATAAATACTAGATTTACTACAAACGTATTTGTATTGATCACTTTTATTTACATTTAAATTCATTTTAATTAATAACAAATATTCACTTAATATCATTACATTGCATACAGTAAAAAGCAGTTACCACAGAAATCTCTCTCTCTCTCTCTATATATATATATATGTAAATGATTTTATAATATATTTATTTATATTTAAATGGGAAGATGTAGAGAGCTTTTTTTTTAGTAATCTTTAAAAAAGCCTCCCCCCCAAAAAAGTATGTTTTGAATGAACCAGTAATTCTAATTCCATCATTCATTTTACATTTAACTTTCGAGCATACTTCGGAAAAATCAATTAATCTTCTATATATATAAAGGAGAAAAGCGACTCACTCACTCACTCATTGACTGACTGACAAATCACGATATCTCCGGACTATTAAACCTACATACTTGAAATTTGGTAGAAAAGTTCCTTTCATGGAGTAGAGGTCAGCTAAGAATGGATTTTGCAAAGTTCGAACCCCAAGGGGCGTTACGGGGATTTAAGGGGCGTTATAGATAATTATTTCCATTAATAAACTATTAGATGTACATTCGTGAAACTTCGTACACAGATTTCTTTCATAAAGTAGAGATTCCCTACATAAAGATTTTTACGAAAATCTACCTCCAAGGGGCGTTGAGGGTGCTTAAGGGGCGTTATATATAATTATTTCCATTTTTAACCTATTAGACGTACAGTCTTGAAATTTGGTAAGCGGATTCCTTTCATAGAGTACAGATCCACTACGGAATGGATTTTGTGAAAATCGACTCCCAAGTGGCGTTGTAGACAATTAAGTGGCGTTATAGGCAATTTTTCTGCTTTTTTAAACTATTAGACGTAAAATCTCAAAATTTAGTAAGCTGATTCCATGCATTGAGTAGAGATCCGCTATAAGATGGGTTTTGTGAAAATCGTATCGTAAGTGGCGTTGCGGGGGCTTAAGGGGCGTTATAGATAATTATTTCCATTTTTAACCTATTAGACGTACAATCTTGAAATTTGGTAAGCGGATTCCCTTCTTAGAGTACAGATCCACTACAGAATGGGTTTTGTGAAAATCGACTCCCAAGTGGCGTTGTGGAGAATTAAGTGGTGTTTTATGCAATTAACTCCTTTTTTAAACTATTAGGCGTAAAATCTCGAAATTTAGCAAGCTGATTCCATTCATTAAGTAGAGATCCGCTATAAGATGAGTTTTGTAAAAATCGTTTCCTAAGTGGCATAGCGGGGGGGGGGGTTAAGGGGCGTTATAGATAATTATTTCCATTTTTAAACTATTAGACGTACAGTCTTGAAATTTGATAAGCGGATTCCTTTCATAGAGTACAGATCCCCTACATAATGGGTTTTTTGAAAATAGACCCCAAGTGGCGTTGTGGAGATTTAAGGGGCGTTATAGGCAATTATCTCCTTTTTTAAACTATTAGACTTAAAATCTTGAAATTGAGTAAGCAGATTCCATTCACTGAGTAGAGATATGCCGTAAGATGGGTTTTGTGTATATCGTTTCCTAAGTGGTGTTGCGGGGGCTTAAGGGGCGTTATCGATAATTATTTCCATTTTTAAACTGTTAGACGTACAGTCTTAAAATTTGGTAAGCGAATTCCTTTCATGCTGTAGAGATCCGCTACAAAATAGTTTTGGGGAAAATTGATCCCCAAGGGTCACTGAGGGGGATTAAGGTATCCGACTACGTTGAAAACGTCATTTTCGGTCAAAAATCACATTTTCTTTTTATTTGATATTTTTAAAATTCAAACAATTATCTTTCTAAATCTGCCTTTGTTTTGTCTGTGCGATAATTAGAAAAAAAGTTACAGGTGTTTAAAATATTATTACAGCGGTGAAATTGAAACCGGAAGAGGTGAAATCGAAACCGGAAGTTGACTGCTTCACATACTTTTTACCCATAATTTTTGCAATTTCAACCCATTATAATTTTAAAAACAATTTCTGGCATTTTTTAAACTATTTTATTGATAGGCAACAATTTCAATCTTTTAATTGGACTTTTTGCGATTGGCAACATCTGTTTCTTCTGACCTCATATGTTTTGTTTTGATTTGAATCTTTCGAATGTTGCTCGCAAATTTCTTCAGAAACCTGATTTTTTTGCTTTAATTGCACAATTTTTAATTGTTAATTGTTTCTGAACATTCTGCTTTTGATATTATCAAAATTGAATCAAATTAACCTCTTGAAAACGCAACTATGCTGGTGAGACATTTACAAAAACAGTGGAAGTGTTGACTTGTAATGTTCTTGACTTGAAGTGCTCAAATTTGTGATGAACGAAAACTGGGATAAGTAAAGGTATTTTTACAGAACAAAGAATGTTTTAGTGGAACATTAAGAGGTAATAGAATATTTTATTTAAATTGGGAAGTGTGTTTTCAAGTTTGTGTTTCTCCAATTGTTTTGAGAACAATCTGTACCTGCATGAAGATTACATGTTTGGACTGACTTCTAATGTGACTTGAAAAATGCCCGATTAAAGTTTTATCGTCCTTTTTCAGCTACTGAAAAGCTAAAAAAGCAAAGTGTTCTTAATTTGCAACCTATTTTTAGAAGGTGAGTGATTGAAAGATGATATTTACCTGTGAAAAAGCTATGTGCTAAGCTGAACTGGCCTTGTATGACAAAGGAGCATTTAGACATTGTGAAAGAAAGTCTTGTCTGTGCTGCTACACCAACGGCTAAAGATGCCATGAACGACACTGCTTTTTAAGCGAAAAGCATTATAAAATGTTTCAAAATGTCAGTTGAAGAATGTGGAATATCCGTTGACGGCAGAGACATGGACATTCATCGCTAAATGTGATTTCTATAGAAACTTTATACATTGACACTGGGAAATTCTAGATTTAGAGAAATGTTATCAAAGTTTTTTAGAATTCTATAAGTCCAGTCATACATGCGTGTTCCTGCAATCATCTGGGATTTACTTCAAACATAGTGCGTACAAAATCTTTGTATGTTTTTGCACTACGAAATCTTAAAAATATGTATTTCTTTTGTGATGGTGATTCCAAGTATACCTTTCTGTTAAAGATGTGTATGGTGTCAACAATGTCATCATATGAGTGCATAAGATACTTCTAAGAAAGATTGAGTAGTCGGAAAAGAAAATTTTTAAAAAAGCGAGAAAACCTCGGTGAGAAGGAAAAACTTATCAATGCTATGTTTAATAAAATTCTACACTGTTTTAGCACTAACACCAATCACGCCAAAGCTATGCTAAGTGCTACAATAGCAGTATTTTTTCACTGTTGCTCCAACAGGGAGAAACCCATATATGGGCCGTGCCCGATTTGAGCTGAGAACTGGTGTGACTATCAACGAGGAAACGACACCAGAAAACAATAAACAGAAAAATTGTATGTATTTCTGTGAAACTTTAAAATATTGTTAAACCTGTGTACACAAAGCAGAGTGATAAGCAGTTATTATAAAATTGCCTCCACGGTAAGACACAAATAAAAATGTATCATTTAACGCCTGTTTGTGGCAAATCATTTTAAAAGAAACTTTTATCGAGCTAAAACCATTTTCTTTGGGTACCCATATATTACCGTCATTATTTTTAAAAAAGCTTTCATTGATGTGTTAGGTATTTTGAAAGCATTTGGCATAAATGCAGGGAATTATATACTGCGTAATGAGAGATTTGTTGACATCTTTCGAGTCGGTGACTCGAAACATTTTTTGCCTTTTATAAAATCAACCAGAAAAAAAAAAAAAAGGAGGCCCAAAGAAAGAAAAATTTAACAAACTTCCAAAGAGTGGGAGTGTTACTTATAAATCAGGAGAGTTTTAGTAGTATACTTGTCATATTTTTGTTTTGAAATTGATTTTATAAAGTTTAAATGCATTTTTCTCAAAACCATTTTTTTGTAAATTTCATGATATTTCAAACATGATATCTAAAAACTATTAGAGATACTTGTATGAAATTTTACACAAATGTTATTATTGGTATTATCTAGAGAATGACCTACAAGCTAAGAAATTGAACAATTTTTAGTTATTTTATTGTTGTATTTCTTTCTGAAAGTTACGATAATTTGATTGAATTTCCTAGTTCGCAAGCTCGACTGGCCATAACTTTTGATTCAAAAGAAGTAATTTAACACTTGTAGGTCATTCTCTAGAAATGTGTTTTAAAAATGTATTGCAGCAATATTTTATGGAAAATATAAAATATTTTAAAAAATAGAGTGTTTGAAAAAATTCCAAAATTTGATTAAAATTTCTTTAAAAATTTTAATTTTTTTGCAAATTTTTATGTACATATATTATTTCTAACTGTACTTTTTATTATTGTGTATAAAAGTGAAACTGATAATGTAAAAATATTAGGGATTTTTGAAAACTTAAAAAAAAAAAGTCTCCGAACGTAGTCGGATACCTTAAAGAGCGTAATAGATAAATATTTCCGCTTTTAGAAGGTATGTTCCATTCATGGAATAAAGTTCCTTTTACAAAGAATTTTGCTAAAACGGACCCACTAAGGAGTGGGGTTGCGAGGGATTAAGGCGTGTTATAGAAAAATTCTTGTTTTTGAATTTAACTCATTTAATTGAAATTTGTTGAGCACTTTTCTTTAGTTGAATAGAGTTCCACTAAGAATGGATTTTACAGAAATCAACTCCAGGGGTAAGCGGGGAGAGTTATTGGGCGTATTGGTAGACAAAATTCCCGTTTTCGAACTGCTAAGACTACAATAATAAAATTTGGTTTGCATGCTTCTTTTGTTGAATTGGAATCCGCTAAGAGTGCTCTGAACGAGGTATTGATGATAAAAATTCCGTTTTTGCTCTGTTAGATTTAGACTTGAAATTTAGCACACATGCTTATTTTATGGAGTAGAGATCCACTGAAAGTTGCTTTGGTGGAAATCCACATGATTATTAGGTTAAGTGAGCGAAAAAAAATCTTGCTACTTATTTTTTTAGATATAAACAGAAATTAGATGTTATAATTTATGTTCTCTTTATATCAAGGGGCGAGAGTGTAACAAATATAAATATATATTTCAATACAATCGAATTCTTAATGCTAGATGTCAATAATTAATATATATGTAAACAGTATACATATGTACAACATCGTGAAATACCCAGTGAAGCGGGTGGGTAACGGCTAGTATAATATATATATATATATATATATATAGTCAATTCCTACTTTGAATTTATGAATAGAATATATACATAAATAAATATATATAGGGAGAGAGTGAACTAATAGTAGGCATTATAAAAAGAACATGAATTGTCTGCATTGTTGTAACAATGCACACTTGTTTTTGGCTAGTTTGGCTGAAAAACAGGTTTTCGACGCCTACTTTTGCCTTTGTTTTAACAGTTACATTGTTACAACAGTTGAGACGAATCTATGCTGGTGTCGAAAACCGATAATTGATTTAATTTAATTTAATTAATTAATTAATATTTGAAAAACTGTATTAACATCAAGTGTCATCCTCTACAAGTTTAAAATAATATCTGAACTTGTGATTGGATGAATAGAAACTATTTTATTACCGATTTAAAATTTGAACAATATATATATATATATATATATATATATATATATATATATATATATATATATATATATATATATGTATATATATATATATATATATATGTATATATATATATATATGTATATATATATATATATATATATATATATAAATATATTGAGTATAATCTAATAGTAGGAATTGAAAAAAATCTTAAAACATGAAGAAAGCTAACAGTCGAAATAAAGTTTTAACTTTAAATATTTGAGAAACACCCCTCCAATAAAATCTCAAAAATGACCTCTTTTCGTATTAAAGAAACGTAAAATATAGACGAGGGTAAATCACAAATATAATACTGAAATAAAAGTATACAACACACTCATTTTGAAGGAAGGAAGTGTAAATTTGACAATGAAGAACAAATCAGAATTTATAGTAGAGAATAGAAGATAATTTTTATTCTAACTGGGAAAGAAATATAGCGTTTTACCATATATTAAAAAATACAAAAATTGGAGTGGCTGCGGCGTTACTTCGTTTAATTTTAGAGCTATGAATAAATTTTTTCCCCTGACGACTTATGTTATTTTTTTGCACTTTTACACAATTTTTACGCCCAATCCATGTAATGCTTCATTTTTAAGATAATTAAATAGAGATTATCAATCTAAACAAGGGATAATGACTGTTCAGTACCCGCATGAGTCAGCCCGTTCCATAGAGCTGTGCAAAACTAATCCATTTTTCACGCAAGCTAGCGGCACGTGTGATGCGTTATTATGCAAGGGGAAAAAATATATCCTGCTCTGGGAATCCCTTAACACCAATGCTATAACCCACTACTTGAAAGGGGAGGTACGACGGCAGGACATATGACCCCAGTAAAGAGTGTAGAAAAAAATACAAACGATATGGGGGTTCAAAAAGAGGGTAGAAAAACTCTTCCACCCTTTCTCACTTTTACTGCCTACTTGACTCGAATTATACGATTGGTGGATGAGTGCATGCGATTAAGGGTGAGGGGAGGTGTACTACAGCATATTTACGCATGCGCAAAGGATTTTACTTCAGAAAAAAAAATGGTCTGGTAAATGTGTTGCCTATAATTTGTAATGCGTTTCTTCTGTGAGGAAAGACAACGATGGCTGTAAGCTTTCATGATTTAATTTAGAAGAAGCGAATGAAGGGAAAATCGAGTTAGAGTTCAGCAGATGCGGGACTAAATTAAATAGAGAGCGGAATGGTATGACAACACATGACTTGCGAAAACAGCGTATGGGTAATGAATTGCTGTCTGGTCTTAAAATAGCCAAATAAAAGTTTTTGCAGATCGGAAAAAAACAGCGGAGAGTGTCGATTAATTGTGTATTGCAAAGCTGAAAAAAATCTATATCAGCATTCTTTATTTTGCTTGGATTTGGACATATGACTTTTCTTAGATTAAAATACCTTGCCATTCAGGTCCTTTTTCTGTATGACTTAATACATTTTGTACCACTGATTTGGGATTTCAGACACATGACGTATGTAGTAGGGTAAAATTCTACGCTTAAAAAAGTATAAATTTTAAGCACATTTTGGGATATAAATAGAGAGATCAATTTTTTCAAAGATTTCCTTTTCTTTTTTTACCTGAAAATTTCCGTTCCCTTACACAAGGAATAATGAAAATTTATTCAGCATTTAAATTTACTTATTTCATATAAAAGAAAAATGTATAATGTCAACGTGCAGAAATAGATCCCCCCTCCTGTATTTCTTCTAAAAAAATCATATTTAATACTATCAACGTTCTTCCAATATTAAATTTATTAGAAAAAAATGAACTAGTTGCGAGTGACGAATAATTTATAATACATCATTTTATACTATTGTTTTTGTCCTGTAAGTGGATTGAGATTTGAATCTTTGAAACTTTTTGGAAGGAAAGTAATGAACGGAAGAAAAGAGTCATAGCTTATGACTTCATGATATCTGCTTAATTAAGCATGTAGAGAATATAATACGAACACAGTTTTTCCTCCTGTCATAAATTCCCTTGTAAGCGTAAAATGAATGACAGTCGCATGTATTGTTACGCTTGCCAATAAAATAATTAACTTTAAAACTTTATTTTTAGAATACAATTTCTTTTAAAACTTTTACGGAATTAAAATAAGTAATTGCTAGTTATTTTTTAAACATATTGCGATTGTATTTTGTGTGTATGTGTTCGTAAACTGAATTGTGAACGCATAAAATATTACTAAACGTAGAGAATGGGATCACGAGAGATTTCGAGAAAAAAGGAGTCCATTACCAGGATATATATATATATATATATATATATAAAGTGAGTGAGTGAATATTAACGTCGCACTATTCAGCTACATGAGGGCTTTTGGCGACGGACCACGCATTTTTGAACCATGGTCAAGTGACGTGGACGACATCTGACCTGGCATCCCCTTTCCTAACTACCACATCACACCAACGGGAGGACGTTTCAGCTCTCGACAGATATAACGTGCATCGCTGCCCTTCACGGTGGGTCTTTAGTGGTACTGGGATCGAACTCATAGCATGCCTGCCATGATCCGATACATTGACCACTGGGCTACCGCAGCCCTACATATATATTTCCACTCTAACTAAATTTCACTATTTTGGTTTATCATGGTTCCATGTTCTTGGTTGTTTCGGTTTGATCTTAAGATGTTTTTGTATTAGGATTTATTAGTCTTCTTTTTAATTTACTTACTGATATATATATATATATATATATATATATATATGTAACATGTATTGGAGTAATTCTTGGAATGCCAGGAGAAAAGCAGCGTGCTGCTGTTTGTTATATTATATTTTATTTTTAATGTGTTCAGAAAAGCAGTCTGTACTCCAAGCCATGGCAAAATGAGTCCTATTTCAGCATCGATCAGAGGCCAGAGCATCGTTCGTTCACATGGTCTCCGTAAGTCCACCGAAGTTGAAGTCAAAGTACTTAAGTGGGAGGTGGGTTGAGTTGTAAAAAGTTTACCTTAACTGGTACTTGAAGGGCTGGAGATTAATCACACACACGCACACGCGCATACACACACACACACACACACACACACACACACACACACACACACACACACACACACACACACACACACACACACACACACACACACACACACACACACACACACACACACACACACACACACACACACACACACACACACACATATATATATATATATACTGGTGTGCAAAAATTAAGGACGAGACGGTTTTTTCAATATAACTTTGTACAAAAGCTTTCCAAATCAACACATTTAATACCGTAAGATCCCCAATACGTAAGGACATGTGTAATATGTAAGCAACACTTACTAAAAGAGAAATCAGAGGGATAAAAAGAAGCTTTATTGAAAAAGTAGCATGGAGCGCAATGAGACTGAAGGCCGAAACATCCCTGTGATGGATGTCCAGCAAGAAACATCTGGTCTTTAGTAGGGGATATGATGTCCCCTGACTGCTAGGCAGAATTCACAGCGTCTGCTCATGCTGAGAATGAGGGTGTCAATGAGTTGTTGAGGCATTGCTGCCCATTCGTCTTGCAGCGCCAATCGAAGCTCCCGAATCGTTACTGGTGGTAAGGTACGAGCTGCCAAGCGTTTGCCTAGAAAATCCCATACATGCTCGATGGGATTGAGATCCGGAGATCGTGCCGGCCAATCCATACGTTCAATATCCTCACTCTCTAAGAGCTGTTCGGCAGCTACTGTGTGATGACATGGTGCATTGTCGTCCATGAAAAGGAACTGCAGACCCATAGCGCCTCTAAAAAGACGCACATATGGAAGAAGAATCTCGTTACAATAACGGGTCCCGTTGACTGCACCTGCGTCGAAGATGTGAAGGTCTGTACGACTACCAAGCATGATGCCTCCCCAAACGAGAACACCACGACCTCCATACCTGTCCTTTCAATGATGTTCGACGGATGAGTGCGGCTTCCCCGCTCTCTCCAGATGAGTATGCGATGTGAATCGCTACTCAAACTGAATCTGCTCTCATCTGTAAAGAGTACTCGTCCCCATTCATTGTCTCTCCAATTCCGGTGTTCCCGGCACCACAGAGAACGCCTTCTCCGATGGGCAGGCGTTAAAGGTACACACCGTACAGGGTGTCGTGCAAACAGACCACCACCGTGCAGTCTTCTGGCCAAGGTAAAACGCGATATCGGTCGTCCAGTCGCCCGTAGTGTGTGTCTAGCGATTTCTCCCGCTGTCTGCCGCCTGTTTCTTCTGGCCTGTAAGACAATGTACCGGTCATCTGCGGGTGAGGTTCCTCGTGGACGACCACTACTGAACCCCCGGATAGCTGTTCCTGTAGTTTGAAATTGTCTCCAAAGTCGTGAAACGATGCTGTGAGCAATTCCAAACTCTGCAGCCACACTTGCTACACTGTGGCCTTCCTCCAACTTTAGAATGATTCGACCTCGGGTAAAAGCATCCAGATGTCGTCTAACAGATTGATTATTCGCCATTTCTCGCTGAGGCAGCAACTCGGTGTGATTTTAACTGTTATACGGCGTGCAATCTCTTTGCCAGAAATACTGATGTTACACCGACAACATGCTTTATACTACTCAGACACTCCCCCATTATGTCTACCTGCTTATCTGCGCATGTGCTACCGTACATCACCTTACTTAATCTCCTGATTGGACTTTCTGTCCGCTTTGCCTCTTCGTTCAACTGATATGCTAATTTTTCGACTTCGTCCTTAATTTTTGCACACCAGTGTATATATTGCTCCAATTACTCCAATTATAGCTCCTTTGTGGAAGAAAACTTGGAAATAATTGTTAATTAATTTCCATAAATTATATATTTTGATTATTTCAATTATTGCGGGCGATATCTCAATTTTCAAGAATCAACAATATCTTTGCGACAGTATCTGCTATTTTTTTAAAATTTAATATGCTCAAGAAAACGTGCAAAAGACTTAGAAAACAGTTAGTCAGTTTTTATCAAACTTCCAAAGTATGCAAACCGATTTTCAATCATAATTTTCCTCGTGCACCCCTTCTACAATAGCAATATATTAAATGCAATAAAAATGTACTTTGACGCGAAGGCTTGCAATACTAATTTAATTATAAACAATACAAATTATCAAGATTAGTATTAAATTTTGTATGTATGACAAGCTCATTTAAGCCACCACTAATTACTAAACTTGTTATTAATGTATTGATAAATTGTTAAAAACATTGAACAGTACCGATACTTTTATAAATATATTTTATCAGTGTAAATGTGAATTTAATTTTTATTATGTCATAATGTATTTTAATTTGATTCCTTTCAGTAAATTAATATTTATTTTAAATCTTGTTTTCGACTTTTCGATATGCTCAGGCCCTCAAGCGGGCAACGCCCCACAGTTTGAGAAACGCTGCAATAAGTATTTGAATAAAGTATGGCCCGTCATAACTATTTCTTTATAATACCTACTCTAAACAGGAATTTACCTCTTTCTCTCTCTCTCTCTCTTCATCTACATCAGTGATTCTGAAGCTTTATTCTGTTGTAGTAACTCTAAACAATTTTAACATTTGAAGGCACTCTAACAATAAAATAAGTTTCAAATGATTTTTTTTTACCTTTAATGCACTATGTAAAATATTTTATGATAATAAGTTTCAAAGCGCTAAATAATAAAATAATATCATGAAAAAACAACAGAATGTTTATTGAGTAATAATTTACAAATTAATTACAAGAAATATTTAAAGTGATATTTGAGCTTTTGATAATTTCGTTTATATTTGGTCGTAGAAATGATAATAACACTCTTATTTCGTCATCTACTTTAAAAAGATTGCCTCTTCGTAAGCCTAAGGTTGCGGTTCCACCTCGGCTGAAATTGATAGATTTTTTGGATGTGAAAATCGTAGGCCCGCATGTCATATGATTATGTGGCATGTAAAATATCAGTTGAGTATCAATTTGGCTCTGACACTCTTGCCAAATTTAGCATCCGACGAGAATTTGAATAAAAAAGTAATCCAAACGTTCAAATTTGTTAACGAAGACGCTACTAGATGGAGCCACTATGAAATGGCTCTCATCTTTTTAGGACTTGCCGTATCGACATCAGCTAAGTTACTAAATTGAAATCTCACTGGGGGGAGGAAAAAACATTTAAAAGACTCGATCACGGTTTTTTTTTAATATTTGTTAATGCTGAAAATCAGAATTCATACAAATAAAATGTGGAAAATTGGAATAATATTTGTAAAGCTTTCCTTGGCTATTATGGGATAATCACCTCTAATTTTTAATCCAAAATGAACTAATTGACTCATCTGAATGTTTTGAAATTCAATCTCAATTATTACAAAGCGAAATATTAATACTTTCCCGTCATTCAAATATTACTCATGTACACATGCATCCAATATCGCAAATGGATTACAAACCCACAAACACTTTTTTTTATATCTAAATTTCAGAAATAATAATAAGTTAGAATATAATTAAGATATTTTTTTTTAAAAAAAAAAAGGATGGCACATAAAAATTCCATGGCACAGTGGGTGAGAATCACTGCTCTACATATAATTTTGCAGTTCGAAGAATTACTTTCTGTCACTAATTTAGTGATGGGATATATCAATCTCTATAGAAAATGAGGAAGTTTCTGACAGATATAGTGTAACTCAAGAATGCATATAAATAGAAATGTAGTCGTGTTAACATGGATTTAATAACATGTATTTAAAAAAAATGAATTTAATTTTTTTTGTTAAAAATTTAAAATAAATAAATAATTCAGTTATTGAGTTTTGATATTGATTATCTTTGAATTATTCAGAGCCTCAAAAATGAATTGTCAATTTGAAATGGCATAAAACAAACATATATAAGTCATAAAATATTTTTTTTTTCAAAGGGATAAACTTTATGTTAATAAAAGAATTGATTGAAAATTTTGTAGGACGTCGAAATATGTTTTACGTATTTCTTCACTGTTTAGTTATTATTTTAAATCAATTAAGTAGCATTTCTAAACATTGTGTATTGAATCTATGGTATATACATACAAGATCATTGTATGTTTTAGGAGAAGTGAGAATATACTTACAGTTATGTGCTGAAGGTTTTGAGGAAAAGTAAGAGTTATGAGTTTAATATATTTGTTATAATGCTCCTATTGTTTTTTTGTTCAATAACTCGATTTTTATAAAATTTAGAAATATCGTAAAAACTGAGATATGTGCATATAACGTACATTGTTAAAAATATTTCTACTTTTTTTTTCTTTATTTTGGCAAAAACGTTTTGCTATACTACAAAAAGTGTATATTTTATGACACATTTTACATGAAAAATTAGAAAATACGGCTGTTCTTTCAACAATGAGATCAGCATTTTTTTTTTTCAAATATGGAAAACGTTCACTTCCACGTGTGTTATATTATGAACAACTTTTTCGGGGAAATTTTAACATACTAGGATATATGTAACATTTATAAAAATGCATCAGCTTATGGAGGTTTCTTTGGCAATATGTAACACAATTTTATTAAAATATGCTTTTGAAAACAATGTAACGCTCCTGTTGGCTTAGAGGTAACGTGGTCACATTGTCTTCGTAAGCTTGATTGTGGGTTCTACGCCATCTGGAGTCGATACATTTCCTAGATGCAAAAATTGTAAGCACGCATGTTATATGGTACTCTCGGTAAAATTAAATAACTGCAATATTTAGCATCCGAGCTTGAATTAAATTAATTCACAAGCGTCTAAATTCGGTAGCGAGAGCCGGGGTACTAGTTGATGCCTCCACTGAAATGAGTCTCTCATTCGGGGTCTTACCATGTTTGACACTTAAACCATAAAATATGCGGTATAAATTAATGATAAATACATTAAGAGATTAATTTGTTTTCCACACCATTTGTGTGTAACATTTTACTTTTAGTAAAGAAACCGTAATACTATTCATTTCACCATTATTTTTTATCTATTGATTTTCAGTTTTGACACATTTTTAAATCAGTTATTTAGCCTCAAATTTTCTGAATTAAGAACCAGTGTTAAAAAATAAAATAAAATAAATAACTTTTTTTGTGAAAGAAAATAAAAAAAAAGCAATGAAGTAAGTTAAGTAAAACAGCTAATTAGAATAAATAAAAATGGATGAAAAATAGAGGGATGTGAGTGTTAAATGTTATATAAAAATTTTTTTAATTGAATTTGTATAGAAAATACATGGATAATGAATATTTATATATACACTCAGGAATATTGAAAATAGCCACCCAAGAAGAAATCCTCGGATTGAAATGAAATTTAATACACATAATGACACAGATGAGATATTCATTTGATCTCAAAAACAAGACAATTGAACGAATACAGGGTGTGCAACGACACAAATACTGGGAAACTTCAATAGCGCGTTTCACCACCTCCAGCTGCAATACATGCCGCCACACGGTCCGGCATTAAATTGATTAGACACCTTATGATGTCCTGAGGCCAAATGGGCCCACAAATCTTGAACAACCAACTCTAAATCATGTACAGAGTGACACGATGGCATCTGCCGTTTTAGCTGATCACACAAGTGCTCTACAGGGGACAAATTGGGGGAGTGGGTCGGCCATGAAGAGTCTGAAAAGGACGTACGAAGTCTTGAGCAACTCATGCTGTATGTGGACGAGTATTATCTTGCTGGAAATTTGACCCTGGGAGACCATTTAGGAAATGTCCTACATGGGCTCGAAGAATATCATCAACGTAACGTTGGCAAGTTAAGGTTCCCCGCATCACAGTTAAAGTGGAACGGCTATCATAGGTTATGGCCCCCAAAACCATTACACCAGCTGTGCGTTCAGTGTGACGTAGAACAGTGTGGAGGGGGGGAATTGTACCGCTCACCAGGGTGCCTCCACACCCGTACACGGTCATCACATGTCCCCAAAACAAAACGGGATTCATCACTAAACACAACATTTTGCCAATTTGTTACATTCCACATTGATCTGGCTTGGCACCACTGTAGACGCAGTTGCTAATGTTCTGGTGTTAAAGGGAGTGCACGGAAAGGGCGCTTGGATTTAAGATTTGCTTCTGCAAGGTGTCTGGAAAATGTTTGTGGAACAATTGCTACGACTATGTCTGTTTGTATCGTTGAACGAGTCACTGTGGGGTCCACAAGTGCTTACCTCACGATTCTTCGATCTTCTCTCCTCGTGGTCTTTCTGGTCTCTCCAGACCCGGTTTTCCGCACGTGGGTACTAATGCGACGCTGGTTAACTTAAAAGATTAATCAATTAACTAAACCCAATTTCAATTACCCAGGTTCTACAGATACATCGCATCGCATTATAGCTTAAGTTAAAACACTAAACACTAAATCTCTAAAGACAATAAACAGTACACTAAATTAAAAGGCCGGTTCTTTAAAGTAACAATTAATTTATTTTGAATTAACATTTTTAAATAAAGAACGTTTAATAATTTCAAGGGTATTTACTTATCTGGAATAAGAGGGGAGAGCGACGAAAGGGGTGACCTCGGGTAGCAAGTGCGCTTCCCGGCTGTGGAGGGTTTTTCTGGCAGACGAAGAAGGAGTAAAAAGCCCCGAGAATTCGCGCGCCCACCCTTAAATAGGTTGACCGCACCACTCGGAAAATCATCCGCTTCAAAGTTCTGGCGGTAAATTTTACAATTCCGATTGGCCAACAAGCTGTGCAAGGATACAGCTTCGCCCGCCATAGAGTCCGTTGACCTGAGGCACCCCCACATTCCTTAGAAAATCCGTTTCCTGTAAACAGGGCAAATGTACAAACTGCCGTTGTAACTTGGGGACCGGCGACCTCCCATCAGTACCTTCTCGTGTCCTTTGCTCCCAACAATTTCTAACGGCACACTCAGAACGATCCACCTGGCCAGCAACACGGCGCGTCGACCAGCTTGCAATTTTCATCCCGATGATCAGGCTTCTCAAACTCGCTTAACTGTGAGAAATGTCTTCCAGCACGTTTACCTGGCATGTTTCGCTTACCAAAGTCTTCCTACAATCGGCGGGTAATCGTCACGTTTATGAATCTTCGAATTTGCACTGGTGGCTTATATAGCACCCTCTTCCTGATTGTAGTGCTACCTCGGCGTCTATGAGCATGCGTATTGGCACAAAACTTATTTGCAAAGTTTAGCGATTGTACTTAGCTTCCTTCTTTGGTCGCTATTTTCAATGTTCCTGAGTGTATATATATATATTTAAACATAGTAATTTCTAACTTTCGGTCTATAACGCAAACGGTAGAAAGAAAACGTTTTTCATCGCTATTTTTTGTAGAACATCTGTTTACATAAAAATATTTTATTGGTAACTTTTAATTTGTATTTTAGAGTTTATTATTCACATTTTTCTTTATTAATTATTTATTTAGAACACAGGTATTTTAGAATGTTATTATAATAATATACTATGTACACTTTTTGAAACAAAAGGAAGAGCAAACCAGATAAATAAGCACATCAACATATTGTTCTTTCAGTATGGATCACAAATTCCAATCAGGAGACTGAAACGGGTCAATTATAATAGAATTAGCCTGAAAAAAATATATAAAGCAGGCTTTCAAAATATGCTCATTAGTTCTGCCAAAGCTATTGCATGGGGTGTATCAGTATAATTTTTACCAGTTCAAATTTTGTTTTATTTTATTTAATCAGTTTATATCGATTTGCTGTTTCAGGATGAGATCTCTAACAAGTAAAATCGAGTGGCGACTTTTCTCTAAGTCGAACCGTTAACATTGATGAAGTTTGAAAAGTGACTTGTTTCGATACTATTCAAAATAGCCTGATCATTTCACGAACACGTGGACATTTAAAACTGTAAGAATACTTTTTGATACTTCAGAGTAGTTAATTATGGCAAAGAATACGTGTATAAGCAAACGAGAAGGGCAACCAGCGGTAGAAATCCCAAGACACTTTTTGCAGACTATTGGTCAATAGATATTGCCTTTAACCATGGCCAGGGGGCTGTAGAATACTGGTTAACTCGCATGACGACCATTTTGATTGATGATCTGAGCCCAGATAATAGGAGACAACCGTTTCTGTGATGAAGAAACACAAGTACTGGGCAGATAAGAAACGAGATTGAGTCCAAAACTATCTGGAGAGCAGTTGGAGATTGAAGGTATTCGATTAATTGCTTGTAGACAAGGTATCCCAATATCAATCCTACTGAATACGTGTTGGGGGGATATTCTAGGGAGATATTTGACAATAGATCATCTCCCAGAACATTGCCCCCGGAACTAAGATTAAAACAGGAATATAAATCTTCACCAATGTTGAAAAATAGCTAGTTTGCTCCAGGAGTTTGGAAAGTGGATGATGGCTCAAATACCCTCTTTATTTTTCAGTGTCTAAAAATTACAAGTTATTCTTGAAAAGCTATTGTGAAGTTTGTTATTACAAACAAAAAATCAATAGTACGTTGGCAACTTTTTACTGAATATCAAACGACATTGAAAACCCAGCATAGTAACCGAAAGAGACCTTCCTGGAGATAATTCCATTGAAAGACAATTTTTATGGTCAACCAACTGTCACATGGATTCTTGCCTATTATTTAAATGTTCTCAGAGTTAATTTTTCAATAAAAGTTCCATTATTCTTTGAATATCTTTTTTGGAAAATTATATTTGAATTGATATGGAATCTATTCTTTACACGATGTTACATAAAATATGAAAAAAAAACATATTGCCTTTAATTTTTTTAGCGTTTTAGTATACTCAGTTCCCAAATGTTATTAGAAAATTTGTGCTAATATAAATCCATAAGAATATTGCAAACCACAATATGGGTGAATTTATCTTCTAAAGTTTCCCTTCTTATAAATGCAAGTGAACTTATATTTTTAAATAAATCAGCTTGCATATATATGTGTGTGTGTGTGTCTAAACAATGAATTCTATTTTGAATTGCAATGCAATTTCCAAACAAATTTGAATACATAATAAAATTTTCAGTCGAGAAGAAGCTCACCTAAAATATTGTATTCTTTATAGATAATCCCTATGTGTCTTATTATATTCTAAAACTAATAATAAACTGTAGAAAAAGGGCTAATTTTTCTTTTTATGACCATGTGCTGTATAAATTTATGCACCGTAACCTAACCCACGTAAAGAAACCACAAAATACAGAAACAGCATAGCTGGGAGTCGAAAATTTAATATCTCTTCGGCAATGAAAAGCGAATGCAATTATTCTGTAATTTGCAGTAAGGCTCATGGTAATTTACAACCAGATACAATCTACTCTACGTTGTTAAGCCGCTGCTCTAGCTGTGAAAAGAAAGAAAAAAAAGAATCCCGTGGCATACGCAGGAAAGAGTGTTTGAGACTTTTTAAAGGGGAGGAGAGGCAGATAAGGCCCTGAAATGTAATTACCAGCGCCTTATGAAAGGAAGGAAGAAATTCGAGTTTAGTTTAAGACCATCGGTGCTTTTAAAGCAAAGAGAATATTTTTAACATTATGGGCCTTGCACTTTATCTCTTTAAAGCGAGAAGCTTTACTTCTAAGATAGAATATATTGAAACGTTTTGAATCACACTGAAAATTGAAAAAAATAGGATTCATATTTATTTAAGAGATAATGGAATAATCTGTATGTAACTCATAAAAAAGACCCTTTTATTTAACAATTAATGTTCGATACGAATATTTCCTTCTAAATTAAGTTAAGGATATTTAATAAAATGACGCAAGGAATTTATTATGAGTGTACGTGTATTCTATAATACAAAAACTACAAATATATGAAAAACAATAATGTAAACTATTATAAGATAGTTAAAACGAAAGTATTTTAAACACTACAAATACATTGTTTTCTCCTCTAATAAATTTAATGTATATCACAACATTTGGAAATGTTAGTAAAATATATTCACCCTTAAAGTGACAAATACACACAAATTTAGAGTAAAGTACGAATACATAATTAATGTTAAATCTTCCACCTATTCTATAAAATAATTATTTAATAATGAGCTAGCTTTACTGTTAACGGTTATTGAAAGTAATGAACTAAATTTATTTTTAATTATTATTAAATATACGTTAAAATGTACTATTCTGATTGAAGATCAAATACTTTTAATGTACCTCTAAATATGGTCCAGACGTTTTCTATTGGTGAGAGATCTAGTAAACTTTCAGACAAGGGAAACAGCCAAATATTTTCCGTATCAAGGAAGATCTGTACAATTCCGGTAACATGCGGTCGTGCATTATCCTGCTGAAACGTAGGGTTTCGTAGGGCTCGAAAAAAGTGTAGTCACGGGTCGTAATACACCAGAAATGTAAAGTGTACTGCTCAAAGTGTAGTCAATGCGAAAAAGAAGTGACCGAGACGTGTATCCAATAGCACCCCATATCATCACTCCAGATGATGGGCTAGTATGACGAAGACACCCTGGCAATGTTTGTTCACCCCGATGCCGCCAAACACGGATACGATATATTTATGTTGTAAACAGAACCTGGATTCATCTGAAAAAATGACGAATCGCCATTCGTGCGCCCAGGTTCGTCACTGATTACACCATTGAAGACGCCCCTGTCTGTGATGGAACGTCAAGAGTAGCCGCAGCCATGGTCTCCGAGCTGCGAGTTCATACGGTTGCATACGTCGACGAACTGTTCGTGCAGTTGTCTTGTTGTCTAGCAAACGACCCAAAATTCTTGTCTGAGGCCCCGTAATGTGGTTCCACGAAACATTAATACCATGCGGGTACCATTCCTGTCTTCTCGGATGCTAGTGTTGGGGCAGTTAAGATCCAGCATGAAATTCCATATGACCGTCATAAACCCATCAATTCTATATTCTGCTGATGTCGTTGGATTTAAAACGCCACTAGCAGGATTACTGCGATACGATAAACTGAAATCCCGGTTTGCTGCAATTCAATCATTATCAAAGTCAGAAACGTGCTGGTATACATTTCAGCTCCTTACACGAGACATCACAACAACTTTTCTCCAGGCAACAACGTTCAAATGCAATTTGTGTATGAGAAACCGCCTGAATAATTTCCTTATTTAAACACATTGTAGGTGTCACTACCGGTGCCTATTTTATCTCTGAATGCGCTAGTCATAACAGTTTCTTCCTGTCGTTTAAATTTCACGTCTATAGCATGTAGCAATTTTAATGGCCATTAGGGTATACACACACACACTATATATATATTTACATGTATATATATATATGTATATATAATATACACGTCTCTATATATATAACGTAATTTTAGTAATTTTTGTCGATTACTATACAGTATAATTAGTAATTTACATTAAAATATATTTGATTTATATTAGATACTACAAAAATTTAGGTAACTGATTTAAAAATTTCTGGTTATTTGTGTGAGACACAAATAAGACCATGAAACATAATTTAAAATATTTATAAAAAATGTAGTACCTAATTTGAGAAGTAAAATATTACTATTTTACCAGTTATCTTTATAAGAAGCACATTTTTCAGAAATCTATAAATATTTTTTTAATATTTTTTTTTGAAAAATAATTATGTTTACGCATAATTTATCTTATTTAGAGACTAGAGTTCTGCTAATACTAATGAAATAAAATCAAGTTGTTTATTTTTTTATCTTACATTATACTATAATCATTCCAATTATTATTGATTTAGCTTTTTCCTTTAATGTAAGTAATTTTCATAAATATACAGATGGATCGCTTGAAATAATATTTTTCACAAAATTTTTATAGTTTAATAATTTAAATTTCTCTTTTTCGCGTCATATGCTGTAACTATATATATTTTTTCTTATTCATAGTAAATAATGCTTTAAGAAAGTTTCAAGCTTTTCAAATTTATTTACCAGAAGAAAAAAAAAAAAAAGGATTGTGATAAAGTTACATGTGTGTGTTATTTTGAAAAAAATATATCAACCTTTTTTTTATAATAAACGAGATAAAATATAATGATTTGGTAAATTGTTTTTAAACAGGTATAATCCACAAAGCTTAAGTGTTTTGGCCGGACAAAAACTGCACTTTTTTATCATCAAAAACGCTATCTAAAGTAACATTTTTAAATTAATTTTAATCTTTGTAGCACAAATGAGTATACCAGTCTACTAGCTGTTAAAATGAATAAAAATGTTCATCACAAGAAAAGAATTTTATGTTTTAGGTGTACAAGTTAAGAAACCTGAGTTATGTATAGTTTGAGAATACATAATTAACCTCTTTCAACAGCAATGCATTTTAACTAAATTAAAAATTAATGAATATGATTTGTTTTGGAGATTGAGTTAATAAATTGATACTCTAACATTATGTTTTTGAGTAATCTCTCTCTCTCTATATATATATATAGATCAAACTTACAAAAACACATTTTTTATGAATTTCATTGCACTCACAATCTGCCATGGCATAATATTGTTTTTCTTATTGACTCACCAGCCATTTTATCACTTAACATGTTAAATTGTAACCAAAATGCCTTAATTCATTCTTGAAAAATAAGGTTACATGTTAAACCCAGAGACCGTATTGCTCTTCAATGAATTCCAAGTCACAGTGACGTTTGTCAAAATAAGCGGCCAGAGAGACTTGCAGAAGTCGGTTCTCTTTGGATTGAATACTTCTATACTATTAGGTAACATGAAAATAATAATTTACAAAATAAAATAAAAGATACTAGCATTTTTTGTTCGTTGACGCAAATGAGACAAAGATGTGGAAATCCTTGTTTGACAAAAATAATAAAAACCCTAGTTCCTTGTCTAGCATTTTTTTTTCTTTTTTCCGATGGATCCGCGGATTGTTATTTTTACCTTAGCAGACCTAGTACATTCCTCAGGAGCTGGTTTCACTGTTTTTGTGCGGCATCGTACATACGATACCAATTGCTGCAAGTAATTTTGATGCCCAGTTTCCTCCCCAGAAGGAGGCAAACAAGCCAAACATGCACTCAAAGGTCTTTTTACATTCGCACGCAGTGGCGTAGCTATCAATAGGCTAAACAATGCCCTGCAATGTGGCCCTCAAGCTAAGGGGCTCTCAGCTCTGACCACTAAGCAGAACTTGCAATAATTTCTCCCACATTTAAGAAATAAATATAAATGGTTGCAATACAACTATCATCATGGCAAATGAGTTGAACATAATTTTGAAATTGTGGGGAATTTTCCTAAATTCTTTCCGTTGTTTGTATCGTGCTGTGAACTTTACTTATTAAAAATAATATTATTTCCAACTTTTTCATTTTTCTATAAGTTGTTACTTGAAAATAAACTTCACAAATTCTACAAAAATTCTTATATAATATCTTAAAACAACAACACATGAAACAATTCATTCCTAGTTATATTAAATTTTTAATAACAATATGATTCATACTAATCTAGTTTCCTTTTTCAATATTTCGCAATCTACTCGTATCTGCAATATACTGATGTAATTTTATCACCCTCCTCCTCTTCTGCTCTTTTACAGTGACATTTTTATTTTTTTAAAAATAATTATATATATATATATATATATATATATATATATATATATATATATATATATATATATATATATATATAATATGACTGTATTGTATTTTCTTGTTTATGCATATTTTTTGTATCACTCGGTGATCCATTCTGTTGCTCAAACCCCATCTGGTATGGGATTTCGATCCTCCCAAATAAAAAGCCACGGATTCCCCAGCTACGTTTTGTACCGTACCACTATACTACTCCTACCTTTTAATGTCAGTAAGTACTCGAGTACATATGAATTGTATTGCATAAATTAGAAACTAGAATTATAAACACAAAAAAAGCAAAATAGAGTGAAAAGTAAAGATGCAGTGGTGCGTTTAAGCGCAAATAATGCCAAGAAAAAGAATATTGTAACCAAAATTTACCCTTAATTAGAATATTTCTTAGTCAGCCTTCTACGGTACTTCTGACAAACGAATTTGTGTTAATAGTACTTAGAATACTTAGATAATATAGTCACTACAGTGTTGCTTGAGAAACATACTGAAGTAAATTCGACAGTTATTGTGGTTAAAGATACCACTGTTGACGATGCAAATTTATAGAAATGACATCGAATCATTCAAGAGCAGAGCCAATGAAACTGCAAGAAAATATGGTATAGTTCCCCATTTTCAAGAAAAAACCAAAGTAAAGTTAAAGATTACTTTGATGAATTAGCTTCGGATCACCGATTTCGAAACCGAAAGAAATATTTAAAATTACTATTTTCAATAACTTATAAACTAAAAACAATATTAACTCAATTAAATACATGTTTTACTGGTATGCAGCAGTCTGTCAAATATTTAATTTTCCAAGCCCAAATTTTTTACTAGATGTAGATGAAACAACTTTGTTTCAAAAATGTGGCGAATTGCCAAATAAGTATTCTTATGTAATTGGTCCAAACTTTTCCCTTCAATTTCTTAATATGCACCTAAATATATGCAGCTTAATATGCTTCTCTAAATTAACTCCTGTATTGACTATTTCCGAATGATGTAAGAAAATAATGAACAAACATGGAGTTATAGAAAACAACCGAAGTATTTATAGTATCTGCGAGGAAATCAGTCCATTCGTTTAAAAACGAATTGAAATGAACCGACTGTTCATTAGCCCACCAGTTGTTCCATCAATGTAAACATAAGTTTCGTAACTGATTGTATTATATAAGCATTGTACATAGCTGTGTTTGTGAGTGTGGATTGATGAAAAATATGTCTCGATTAAATTAAATAAACAATTTAATATACACATTGCTGTATTTGCTGCTGGATTGTATCATCTTTTGAGTAATTCACCGAATTAAAGAAGAAATCGGGTAGATTTAAGGACCTAAAATATCGAAACACTTTTGAAGTGATCTTAGATGAAGCAGCAACGTTATTATTCTATACAATTCCTGCCACTTCTGCAGTAGCAAAAATATAATTTAGAAAATTAAAATAATTAAAAAGATATTTAGGAAACTATATGTGAGGCAAGCTCAATTCAGCATTTTTGGCTAACAGCAATTGAAAACAAAGTCGCGTAAAACCTGAATTTAACCGAAGTTATTGAAACTTATGCAAAATAAAGCTAGGAAAAGATTTTAAACCAAATTGTTAAAAGGCAAGTCTGTAACCTTCATATAATATAAGTCTTTTTTTTTACCGACATCGTTTTTTATTTCCTATTACCTATGTCATTATTTGTTATCTTGTTCATTGTTTAATTTTTTTATTATCTTTTACGTTAATTCTCATCTTCCAGTTTCGAATGATCCCAAGCTCTTTAAAAATGTCCTGGAAGATCTCTGAAGTGGGTTCAAATCGAATCGGCATGATCACTAAAGTTCACACACGAAATCTCATGCACATGTATATAGGTAGAATATAGCTTTGCTTTCATATGTTCTTTATAGCAGGATAAAAAGTTGAAGTTAAAATAGCTTTTCATGTTTAAAATATTCATATATTTTTAGTTTTCTACTTGATAAAACACAACCAAAACGGGACTCTCATTTCTTCTTGCAACAAGGCCTTTGGGTACCTAGCTACTCTACTGGCTGCATAATCATACGACAGAGACGCTGTCAATTTTCTGCACCATGAAAATCCCCCCAAATCTCAGATGCAGAAGGCCAGCGACAAACCAACCACGTCACCCAGACGGCTATCTAGGGTTGTTGAAGTTGTTTGTTTTGGGACATTATTATCCATAAAAGCTTTTAGACTGAAAATGAATAATGGATTCAGCTTGTTGAAATTTGTGTCATCATGGTAATATTAATGGAGTACACCTCAAGAACTTTCCTGAAGTTCTAAGGCTTTCTGCAGTCAACTCTGTTGAAGCGAATGAAAGATTTTATTCTTGATTTTATACCTTTTCATCCCTATACTGGGCTGTTTGGAAAATGAGGTGAGAAGTGCTGACGATGGACGTAGGATAAAAAAAAATACTCACAATTTGCATTGTAAATTATAATTCATAATTTTTTGAGCACACACACTGTAGTCATCTTGGTTCTTTTATAAGTTTGAGATATCTATTTTTCAACCATGAAAATTCATTGTGGAATGCATTTTTCCTCAACACCCCAAATCCATGCTACACAATAATTTTTATTGATTCGCTATATATAAGTAATAAATTATGGTAAAGATGCGCAGATTGGGAAGGAAGCAAAACGTGTAGTGATATTAATATTTAGTATGATTGTATGTGTGTGTGTTTTGAATTATCAGCAGTTACGATTTCGGTAAGGTTAACTTTAAGAACTTTCTTAGTCTTGACTTTAATAATAAAATGACACAAAATCCTCAACGAACTTTTTATTTGGTCCCAACTGTGTTTTAGCCAATATCGATTAAATCCGAAATTTCAAGTTTGCCGCACAAGAAATTGTTTACTTACCAGTGGTTGACGCACACATTTAATCAAAAAGTTAGTATTTTTCGTTTATCTTTTGACATTTACACAAAACTCTCGGGAGAATTTTTTAAAAAAATTAAATCCATTCAAACTCTTAGATGAAAACTGAATTAAGAAAACTATGTTCTTTTGAGAGTATTTTTTAAAAAAAAATCGTGTTTTAAAACTCACACATATATTGATATTTATTAAAAACAAAATAGTATTTCTTAAAAAAATGCTAGTAATTAAATCGAAATTTTTTATTACGTTTTCAAAAAGTAAATATAATGATATTAAATTCTTTCTATTCAGTATGTATTTCTTATTTGACACCGAAAATATTTTATATGAGTACAAAATTTCTCAGTCATAATGTTAGGGATGCATTTTGCAATTAATTAAATAGTTTTTAATAAAATTATTTAACAAAGCATGTGGTACTATGGAAAAATATTCAAAATAACATTGATTATGTGGCATCTAGTTTCAAGGTATTGTAAATTATATCCTTAAATTTCAAGTTCAATTATATATAATTCTTGAAGTTTTGCCGTTTTAAAAATTCTGATTATATGATAAAAACAAATCAAAGTGAAAAAGTCAATTTAAAGAACAAAATTCTTAAAAAATACATTCAAACCATTTTTTTAAAAATTTTTATGGCCTCTAAGAAATTTATAATAATTAAAAATTATATTATAACTTGTGATTTGAGATATTTATTGTAAGGTAGGCTTTTTTGTTCAAAGTGTGCCAGAGTCAAAAGAATTTACGAAAAATGATATTTTTTTAATTGATGTTTTGCTGCTTAAAAACAAACCCAAAACACACTTAAAATTTATTGAAATATATGAGATAAATTAAATATAAATATATAAATTATACAGTCGATAATAATAATAATGAGTTAGTTTAGTTTTAGTAAACTAGTTTGATAATTATTTTAATAACTAATAAAATATGAGAAATGGCTTTTGCTAACCATGTAATATTTTTAATGGGGACTTGATTCAAAAATATCCTGCTTCATAAATGCATAATCTGTTTTCTTCTCTTAGCTGTTTCTTTAATATTGTTTTTTAATAAGCTTAAAGAACAGTTTTTCCATCAATTTCTTGATTGTTGTTTTCAATACTTTAAAACTGATTTGTTATTTTCTTCCTTTGTACTATTTTCAGATTTATTATCTTCCTTTGTATTTTTTCCTATTTGTACTATTTTCAGCATTATTTGATTTAAACAGTCACATATTTGATGCCCATGGTTATACAATGACGTAAATGACAACATTAACTTTACACTACAGCTTTCGAAGTATTAAATTGTGTAAGGAGCTTTGAGAATAAAGCATCCTAACGATCAACTTAATATAGAAAACAACAATAACTATTATTATTAAATATTAATAGGATATATTTAATTATAAATATATTTTCAATATTGCATTATAAAAGACTGTTTCACTTTGATACAAAATATTAAGGGCGGAGAAATAAAATCCTACATATCACACGAATGGAAAAAAAATATTTTTCAAAAAAAAAAAAATTTCTTACAGTTAAAGTTATTGAACAATATATTTTCATTCTTCATTGCCGTATTTCTTTTGAAACTTTGGCAGTATTCATGAATAAAACAACTTAAACATTGAGAAAGGTGTGGCCTTTAAATGTCCGTCAAGGCTATGAAAATATATAAAAGCCTTTTTATTGTATTTATAAGAAACATATGTTTCAAAACTTCCCTCAATTACACAAGCTATGTCAATTTAAATTTTAAACAAAGAAATAAAATTCGATATTTTCATCAATTTTTGACACTTATAGCATATATATATATATATATATATATATATGTGTGTGTTCTATCCTTACATTTATGTATATACTTTATAAATATTAAATCAAAAATTGTTCCGTTAATGCAATACATACCAATTTATAAATAATTATTTCCCTTTCATAAATGAAGATAAAATAATTATTTGTCGTGTGAATTATTTTGGATTCTGCTATTGATATTTCAAGTGTTGTATTGTTATTTGTTATGAATTTCTATTCAGTGTTACATTTTTATTTGTTATGAATTTGTAAACAATGTTACATTATTATTTGTTACGGATTTGTAAACAGTGCTACATTATTATTTAATATGGACTTGTGAGCAATGATTCAGTGTGATTTAAAAATGATTTTTAAGCAGTGGGAACAGATTTTGTTTTCTGTATACAAATAAAAAACATAAAATATATAGGGGGACCGGGGTAAGATGATTATGTTAACAGTTTTTGTTGTTTATTAATTTATTTTTAGGGATAAAAATAATTACTTTCACATGAAATGTTAGAGTAGTCCTTTGTAGGATTAAATGCATTACTATTTATTTTTTCAAATAAAAAAACAAAGGATAACTTTATTTTTTCACAACCTTAACAAATTGTCATCTTGTCCCAGTACTGAGGCAAGATGACTTTGGCCATGGGGCAAGATAACAACTCTGAGAAAGGTTAAAAAGATTTTATCTTTTAAATATGTTACATGGTTTAACAAATGATAAGTGTGTTTTCACATCTGACAAAGTATCAAACTAAGCGTAATGCATCGTAACGTAATGTTGAAGCTTTTAGCTGTGAGCTAACAAAAGTACAAATAAAATGTCATTTTCATAATTGTGGAACATTCCTCACATGCCACCATTCGTGGCATTTACAGCACTGGATCCATTCTTCTTTTGGAGGGTCACAATATTCCTCTTTACAAGCAGAAAATCTTAGAACTCCATCCTTTGAAGCTGATGCAACTGGACTTCTTGGCCTAAATGTTATAGACTTACGCCTACAGGAACTTCGTTTGAGTTTTCGTACTCACTTTTTTAGCTTCACGAACTTCTCTTATTTGTTTTCTTTAAGTTTCCTGTTCTTCTTTCTGCTTTTCCCTTTGTACAAATATTTTTTATGAGTGTGCTTGTAAGATAGCTTGAGCTCCTTTTTTTGTTTTTTGTTTTTATTTTCACACATTGTGTTGCTTTAGGCAATAGTTTGAAATTAAAATACACTAACAGGTTTCTTTGGGGCATCCAAATCAGCATTTGTCATGTTCTGGTTCTTCTGGAGGGTTTATTTGTTGGTTTTCTATTACCAAGGTCTGAGTATTAGTGTACTATTATTTTCAGTTTTATCACCAACAACATCATGATCAGTAGCTTTAGAAGCAGCAAAGTGTGTTCACTAAACACGAAAGAATTATGAGTCTCAATCCCACATTTTTTAATCCCTTTAACGGCATTTCCAACTGTAGCTGTTCTGAAGTAAGCGGTGCTCAAACGCTCATCAATATTTTTGTCTATGATAGTTTGTCCTAGACGAGTTACCATAAAGCTGTTAGCGGATGGCTAAAATGTCTTCCTCTAGTCGGTCCCTTTCGAACGATATATTCACCGATCCGATGCCCCCTTGGTCACAGAAGAGATAGAAGCGCAAGGTTGAGGGGGCAAAAACACAGAAAAACAAGTGTTTGCAGAATTTAATAGAATATATAGCATATTTAGTTTAATAAATTCCGAAACCTCAGGGCAAGATTACGAGCTCGTCATCTAGCCCCGGGCTGCATGTTTAAAAATATCCGTTTCCATTGCCATGAAGGAAGTCGATTAATTTACATTTATTCATGGTAATAGGTAGCATTTAAACTCATAAATATTAAAGAAAAATGCTATATCTTGCATGTATCTGTAGCAGAGTTTATTTACACATGCATAAAAGTTATATCGGGGCAGCGGTAAACAATCAAAGCTTCACAAATAACACACAAATGGCGATTTCAGCTTCTCTATACTATTGTTTAATGAACGTCCAATAGGAGAACTAGTAGTGTTCGGTTGATTCTGCCATGTAGCGGAAAACGGAAAAAATAAGACATTCGTTATCTTTTTCCGGTCTTCCCTACATTCATAATCTATATTAAAGTAAACAAGCAATCAAACAGCATTAGGGGTTATAGATAAATTTGATGATCTACAGAAATGTATGTTTTTTTATTAAATAAAAGAATGGAATATATATGCTAGGAATGCTTTAGAAAATCTCTTTTATGCAATAAGAATTTGTGTTCTCTAGTAAAAAGATGTAAGATATAAATCATTAATTTATTTTCCTTCTTAAAATAGCTATCATTTAACTCTTTAACTCTAAATTAACTCTTAAAACTGTGGTAGAAGTTTCATTAGTCAATCTTAAGATGCTCAGAAACATGTAGCATTTACATAAAATTAAAAATTTCCGCATAATCTAAGATTGATCTAAAAATATATATTTTCCTTTTTTCACATAATCCATTTCAACTTACTAGTTACAACATAAGGTATCTTCATAATCTAATTTAAAAGAGAATATATATATATGATCGTGATTATGCACTAACAGAACACCAGGCGCTAAGAAAAGTATGCCATAAACTTAAAAAACGATAAATAAACTTCAAAAACGACGACAAAAAGCTCATATACACCCGACCGTCTTAACTCAAATTCAGTCTAGACCTTCTTAGATAAAGCAACAGTATAAATTATCCGTAACCACTTCATGGGATATCAGCCGCCCAACGTATGTAGAATAACGTTACACTGATAGGATTATACAGACATTCTCCACGAAATTGTCTCTGAAGCTGCTATCATATGACAGTAAATCCGCATCCACATATCATAAAATGGATGAAAAATACAGTCACGTTCCTATACGGCTTCTTAAGGGTGCACATTCACAAAAAAATTCCCGCGAAGAAATAGGAGTAAAACTAATCCTTTTAAAAGCTTCTTTCCCATCAATAGGCAATAAAATATTACGGATGATATCGTTTTATGGGTTCTATCTCTTACAATCATCCGAGTATAAAAATGCAAATTGTGCAAACATGGGGATGTAAAGTCAAGAATTTTTCATTCACTGTCTACTGGCGTTGTTCGTCTTGCGTTTCGCTGGTGAGGTCCCAAGGCATGCGCGCGTTTTACATATATATATTTCATACTTCTATTTTTCTGCAAGCGTTTCTTTGAGAAAAATACATTACTGTGGTGTATTTACTCATACGATATATCGTATGAATTCAAATAAATATTTTGTCAATTTCTCATATGAAATTTAATTTAATAATTTTGTTAGCATGAAAAATAGGATCTGCAAAATGAAATTTGATGATATTATTAGTTAAATTGTTTAAAAAAGTAAAATGGTTTAAAAATTAAATGTTGATTTGCTTTCAAATATAATTTATCAGTTTTATTAACATTACAGCAATTGTTATATTTTTCCTCATTGTTATTCAGAATGCGAATGATTATTGTTAATATTAGTAAAACATTATGCAAAACTTAAACCTTTAAATAAAATGCTATGACATTTTCCAATATATTGTACACAATTAGATTTTCTTTTACCAAGTCTTTATTCGCTTGACATTAAAAGTAAAACACAAAATCAGAAATTTTTATTAAGAGTGCTTCCAACATTCATATTGCATTTTGAACTCAATATATCTTTCAAAAACAGTGTATTTTATTATAGAACTTTGATTTCCCATTCAATAAATTTTTAAAAGTAAAATATGCGTGGTCCCTTATCACGTAAAAATGAATTAATACTTGATTTTACCAGATAAAATTTAAAAAATATAAAACTGGTAAAATTAATATTAATTAAACCTTTTCAGAACGCAGTAAGACATCTATACACATTATAACTATAAGAAACTGATTAAATATTGGTACGCTTTTCTTCTCTTTTTCAAAACAAGTTCCAAGTTTGGAACCTCACACACACACACATTCCATACATCAAATACAATCTTAAAATTCATCTTTAATGATATGAATGAGAATATCCATGAGCATTTGTTTCTTTTTTAAAAAAGAGTCTCAGTTGTAATATTTAATACCTACTAAATATTATTATACTTGTTTTGATTAAAAACAAAGCTAATTTTTAAAATTGATCCGAGTTCTCAGGATATTTTAATATACTTGTTTTAAACGTGTTTATGTACGTTCTTATTTAATAGGTATTTTTTTTGGTTAAAGTCAATTTTTATTTTGAGTTATATTGTTTACATTAAAGGTAAATTATATGTTTATTTTCTGCATAAATTGTATTAAGAATTTAAATAAAAATGTTCATGATTTGGCAAAACAAATATCACATTTTTGCGAATTTCTTTTTCAATTGCTTTAGACTCTTTTATTTTTAGAATTGCTCTGACACTCTCTATACGTTCAACCAATCGGAAGTAAATTTCAAATATAATTATTTGAAGTAAGCACAGAAGATAGAGATACAATTTAATGCAAAAGAGCTCTTAAAATTGAGGTTAAAGTGATAACTTTTCGATTGGAAACTATTTTTTTTCTAGTTCAAATCAATGATTTTTGATCAAACTGATTTTTTAAATAAAATATCGATCTCTACTAATTTAAGAGAAGTTACAGGGCAATTAAATAGATAATAAATGCATGGTAAATAAATTTCTGTTTGCATTATGCTTATTCAAAAGATTTAATGTATGTAAGTTTGTTATAACTCTGAATAAACGAGTGATTAAATATTAACGTCACCCATTTCAGCTACTCGAGGACTTTTAAGCGAAGTCTATAATCATGATCAAGTAACGAGGGCAAATTCAACGAGCATTTCCTCCTCCCCAACACAGCGGTTCTCCAACGGTAGGAGGCTCGAACTCATGAAACGCCAGCCGCGAGGTCGTTACCTTGACCACTTGGCTACCTCAGACACAATTCTCAGGGAGAGACAATTGTCTAAGAAATTGAAGTTTGTTTAAAATCAGGTATAGCACATTGTAATAATGTGAGCAACATTGCTACATATGTTATTGAACACACATGTATGTATATAAATATACAAATTTACACATATTTATATTTTACATATATTATATTTTACAAACATATTTATATTATACAAATTTACACATATTTACATATTTATATATATATACAAATTTACACATATTTACATATTTATATATATACAAATTTACACATATTTACATATTTATATATATACAAATTTACACATATTTACATATTTATATATATATACAAATTTACACATATTTATGTGTATATTAGGAAATTGTAAAATATGTTGCCTATGTCATAAATAGAAAGTAAAACTGATAATAATTATTTTTTTTGTATTGTCTGAAATCTATTGATATAGATTTATGATACTTCACAATCTATTTGCAATAAAAGACATTTTAATTCTTCATGTAGAACTCAAAATAAATTGATTAATCGCCCTTATATTCATTTAAAAACTGGACTGTGCAGGTATTGCTTTCTACTTTCCCTTTCGATTTGTTTCTCATTTTTCAGCTTCAATTTAGTCTCAATGACTAATAGGAGTATTCATCATTTATGATGTACTGTTCATAAAATGCATCTATTCAAAATATTTAGTTTTAAATAGTTTTTCTTTACAATTTAAATGAATTAATTCAATACTATACTAAGTCATATAGTATTAATGAGATATATTCTTAAATATATTTTATTTCTCTATATATTACTTCATTAGATTATTTAAGTTTTTTTTTCAAAACGAATACGCTCATTATAAGAGGTTTCACTTAAAAATAAATTAATTACGTTTAACAATTTGCAAGAATTAATAATATTTCCTTTCATTTTTTTCTTAACGAAAGTAATCATGTCCTTTAATTTTTACACACAATTACACAAGCACCTTGAAGAGGAAATTCGGCATTTTTACAGTAAAGTTGTAAATGAGTAATCAACTATTGATTGATAATAGAAATGAATAAATTGGTTTATTAAAATAATATGAAACAAACAATTGCAAATTAAAGGACGTACCTGATTTTAGACAAAGAGAGGGTCTTGCGTAATATCTATTTCTTAAAAAAATAAATGCATTAAAATATCCTATTGTACTTAAGAAAAAAATATTTCATATTAGAACTGTTTCTTAGCAAATTGAGAGCAGTTTAATATTGTGGGGAATTCTATTAAATTAATAAAAAGATTTCTCCACTAATTATTCTTAAAAAAATTCTTAACATTTTTTTAAACGGTATTTTTTAGAAGTATTTACAAGGAAACAAATGCTGACGTCGATAGTGAGTAAGAGTCATATCAACGTCACCCTATAAACAAACACGAAGGCTATTGACAACGAATTTCGTAATTTTGTACCTCGGTCAAGTGACGAGAAGGACATCTGAGCTGGCATCCTCCTTTTCCTTGCTACCCCACCACCCCACGGGAGGACATTGATCTCCCACCTCGGAAGAGAAACTCTCTTAAATAGTTTATTTTTTTTTTATTTTTTCATAAACAAAGGAATATTAATATTATTATAGTGTTTTTCTCATACTTGTTATTTTGTTTCAGATTATCTCTTTCTTTAAAGAAATTTAAAATTTTAAAACGTAAACTACATAAGAATAGTGTATGAATTTTTAAATATATCATTTTTATTCCACCTTTCGCTGCTTCTAAAAAAAGAGTGAAAAAAAAAGCCAGAAAAAATTATTGGAAGAAAAATTTATATTGCATATAAGTATTAACAAAATTTATATTCCCAATAGCTTTCATATGTATTCTTAAAATAAAAAGAATTGTATTTTAATTGCAGATAATGATATTTTGATTCTAAATCAAAAAGGAATTGTATAAGTCTTTTTCACATCTGGAATATTTCTAAGATAACCAATACATCTCTTTATCTCTATTTTCAACATAAATTATTTTTAACTAGTACAATTTCTCATATCCTGACACCTACTTACATATTATTTTTAAGCATCCATTTTTTACATACCTATTATATTTCCTCAGTATAAAAGAATAATATATTGCTATGAGTTAAGTTCCACGCCCTGTATTTACCTTAATATATATATATATATATATATATATATATATATATATATATATATAATTAAGCTATCGAATGGCTTGTTAAAATTACAACTAATTTTGATATTTTGAAAAAAAAATATGGAACTTATTTCAAACCGTATTATTTATACAATCTTCTTTTTAATAATAAAGCCCATTGATTTATTCATACATAAATACCTAGAGATTCACCAAGCATGTCCTAAGAAATAATCCAGACTACCCCCTTAAGGAACAGGGACATCATATACTTTCAAATAATCGATTTTTCAATTTTAGTTCTAAAAAATAGTGCTTATTTTTCTGAATCTAAAAATGTATAATACTTATATATTTGCTGATAAAATAGCCCTAAAATATGAAAAAAAAAAAAATGTAAATAAATGACCACGCCCCTTTTGACACGCCCCTTTGAACTTTAAATATGTAGTTTCCCCTGTGTTTTATCTATATTAACTTTTGATTGTTTTTTCGTTTCAATGTTAACCCCGCTACTTTTTAGCCACGCTTGTGCGTGAGCTATTGTTCCAAGCTGTGTGACAAAATTTCTTACTTTAAATTTCGGTTTATGGCAATGTTTTGAACCGAGTTCGTCTATTCCGAAGTTTCTTGTGGCATACAACTACTTAATTTTACATTAATATTCGTAAGAAATATTTATTTTTTACTTATAATTATTAATATTAATAAGATTTTAAAAGTATCTTAACTTTTTTTAAACGAGTAATTATGCCAAGAATAAAAAATTTGGCAGAAGGAAGTATAGTAGCAATCAACATAAAAAGTCTAAATCGACTGAAGAATTGCTTTTGAATTCCGTGGAAAGTGCTTCTAGGAGAAAAATTAAAATACCGGATTTACTAAAAGAACAAGATTCTCAAAATGTAAACATAATCGTTGAACTGGATTTATTATCTTCCCTTATGAAAATCTCTTATGTTGTAAATATTGCTGTTCTTCAGAGAAAATTGAGCTGAGAGAAGATTTAAAAAGTCGTAGAGGTTTAGCTGTGAGTTTGGAAATAATTTGTCACAACTGTGGAGAATCGACGAGTACAATGTCATCAAAAATATCAAATAAATGTTATGATGTTAACCTAAGATTGACATATGGAATGAGAGCTATTGGAAAAGGTGGAGCTGCTACTCGAATATTCTGTGGGCTTATGAATTTGCCTCCACCACCTGCAAAGTTTGAACGCCATAATTCTTTGTTTTTAAATGTTTTAAAAACAATTAGTGAAGACTCGATGAATGCAGCTGTTCACGAAGCAGTCATAGCGAATGATAATAATTCAAATATAGCTGTGGCTGTGGATGGCACATGGCATAAAAGAGGCTATTCTTCATTGAACGGAGTTGTATGTGCTACGTCTGTTGAGAACGGAAAGGTTATCGACTTTGAAGCTCTCACAAAATATTGTTCTTCATGTAAGGGTAAAAAAAAACCATGTGAAAATTGTGCTAAAAATTACGAAGGATTCAGTGGGGGAATGGAATGTCGGGGGTATTAAGTATATTTCAGCGATCTGAAACATCACGAAAAGCATGTTATACGCAGTATCTTGGTGATGGGGACTCAAAAGGATTTCTTACTATAAAAGAAGCAAAAGTATATGGCGACACAGAAGTTGAAAAATTAGAATGTGTTGGCCATGTGCAAAAGCGTATGGGCACAAGGCTGAGAAACATTCTAAAAATGAGCAAAGGCATTAAGCTATCAGATGGGAAAAATATTTCGGGACGTGGACGGCTAACGCTTAAAGAAGTGGACTCAATCCAACATTATTATGGGCTAGCAATCCGTAAAAATTTGTCATCTGTGGAGGACATGAAAAGAGCCATATGGGCTATTTATTTTCATAAACTAAGTACTGAGGATAATCCTCAACACGCTTTGTGTCCTCTTGGTGAGGATAGCTGGTGCAGTTATAACCGTAGCATTGTTACGGGGGAATTTTATATTCACAAGCATTCTTTACCTGAGTCAATTTTATTGAAAGTGAAAAAAGTGTTTCGGGATCTCACAGAGAAGGACTTATTGAAAAAGTGCCTTCATGGAAGAACACAAAATCCCAATGAAAGTTTTAACAAATGTATTTGGGAGCGAATTCCTAAAACAGTTTTTGTTGGCATTGAAACTTTGAAATTTGGAGTTATGGATGCTGTAATTTGTTTTAACGATGGATATGTAAGTAGGATAAAAGTCTTTGAAGCTCTGGGCATTAAACCAGGATACAACACGGAACGTGCCTTACTTATAATTGATAACAAACGAATTTTTGAGGCTGAACGTATAGTAAATAAAGTGTCATTGGAAGCCAGAAATAAAAAAAGGTCTTTAAAAAGGAAAATGGATAAACAGAATTTAGATGAAGAAAATGAATACCAAGCAGGGAAATATTAATCAAATCTATAATGTAAGGAGAAATTTTTTTGTTAAGTTTTATTATATTTTTTCTCGAATGTTTAATATTTTTAAATTTAGGTACACTTTAAAAAACTATTGTAGCATATTGTTTGAAACCTTTTATATATCTAAACAGGATACATGTGCATACAGTGAACAAAATATCTTTTTAGTATGTGTCTAATTTTTGAAAATTGATTTTATATGTAAAAAGAAAATTAAGATTTTCATAATTTTAAGGTTTTATGATTATTTTTAAGAAATTATGCAATTATATAAATATAATTATTTAAAAAACAGATTCATTATGTTTAATATGTTACTTTATATATATTTGTAAATTTTTTTGTATATACAAAGAATATTTTTGTAAGAAATGGTACCTATACATGAAAATATGTATTACAAGATCTCGAAAATTATGTTCATGTTAACTAAAACAAAGGGAAAAAAAACATATGAATTTAAAATTACTTTTGTAACTCTAGAAAATGGTTAAGGATTATTATTAGTCATATAAAAATAGGCAAGGAAATACTAATTAAGTGTATAATATGTGAAAATATTGTTTTTTTAGTTTTTCACTTTTTCTCAAAAGCATATTTTTTGCATTTAGGTACATTTTTAAAAAAAAACTATTGCACTGTATGATTCCTGATTTTTTTATACTTCTATACAAGGTGCCTATGCATATAGTGAACCTAATTTTTTCTATTAAAATAGTGCTTAATTTTTTAAAAATTGTTTTATGCATAGAAAAAGCAGAAAAATAAAAAATTTCAAATTTCAAAGTTTCATAATTTTTTAAAGAAACTATACTAAAATTTTACTAAAAAAGGGTTTCACTGTATTTTATGTATTGTTTTATATATGTGTAAAAAATATTTTGCATAAAAAAAGGATACTTTTTTAAAAAATGGTACCTAAACATAAGTATATATTACGAGTTCTCAAAAATTATGTATTACTTAAATTAAGTAGTAAAAAAAAAACTTTTGGAGTAAAAAGTTATTTTTGTAGTTCTACAGAATAATTAAATTATCTTTATTATAGACATAAAAAAATCTAAGCTCTATTGGAAATTTTAAATGATATATGTCTCATAAACAAAGGGTCTTAATTTTGGCATTTTACTCTTTCGAGCATGTCCTGGTTCCCTTAAATACTTATTGGGATAAAATACTCCCGAGAAACATTATCCCGAAGAATGGTAAATAGATAAAGAATGGAGTATCTTTTGTGTTCTGCTAACATAAGGTCTTCCAGAGTCTTTCTCAATCAACACTCATCGATGGAACACTTTATCTAAAACCCCTCACGAAAAAGTACGTCTAAAATGGATATGTGTCACTTAACAATGGCTATGGAACCCTTGAGCGATTTACTCTTATGAAATCTGTCTGAGTGGAACTTGAGAAGCAATTTGAGACTTCTTTGCATGAAGGATACATACTAGGAAAAGGATATACGATAGAATTTTTTCGTTTGCACATATTTCAAAAGAGAGGATTTAAAATCGTTTTGTGTGTTTTATTGGTTCTTTCGAATATGTTTAACTTTGGAATTCTGTTTAATTTATGAACTTAAAGTTTATTGTCTAGATTTGAATGAAATATGATTACTTATGCAGATAATTTGTATTTTCCATGATGTATACTATGCAAGAAAGGTTTTCTAAGTTTGTGGATTTAAGGTATTAATACATATACAATAAAAATATATATATTTTTTCATTTTATTTCATTATGTAAAAAATTTTGTATGGTGTAAGCGAAATGCGTCTAGTTAAACATGAATACAAAACATTCTATTTCAAAACCCATTTTTTAACCTTATTATGATATCTGATTACATTTGAAACAATGATTTAAAAAAAAACACATAAATGAATAGTTTTTTTCATATTTAGTGTCAATTGAATCTGAGCATACATATGAAATTGCTTCAATAACATTATTAAAATAATAAATTATTTCTATGACATTTTTCCTCAAAAATAACTGAACATATTACGACATTTTCAAAATATTTCGTTTTATGGAAAACGCTTATTCCGTAAAAATGTTGTGCCTATTTATATTCTGAGCCAGAACGACGATTTTTGAAAAATTTCCATTATTTTCAGAGTTGCGATCACTTTAAATAACTAACAGTTTCTTTTGTCAAAACTCCTCTTCTCAGAAAAAGTACAATATGATAAGGCATTATTTCCAAGGACATCCACTAATTCACTGTGATATTTCGTCACATTTTTCCCTCTGAGAACGGCTATTTGATATAAGAACGCTGCTTAACGCGTGTTACTTCCATCACACGACACTCACCAACTGACTGATTTCACAGCCCTCGCTGCGCTACTACCAGCTATCACAGAGCCAAATTTTCCTTTCTTTACAAAATGCCTGCAGGACTTCCACACGACACATATACGTTTGTGATCCAATCACATATAAACAATAAAAAAATAGTTGACATGACTTATGCCCCAACCCTCGTATATATATATATATATATATATATATATATATATATACTATGCTATAATGTTTGAATTATTTATGACAAAAATTTTTTTCTTGCCTGAATTGATATGTAATTACCAATTATGTCCTGCACCCCCTCAAATCAGTGATATCTGCCCAAACGTAATGCCTCGGATGGACCTTTACTATAATTTACTCGTTTGATTGGTTACAGTGCATTACTATTTCAGTTGGGAACCTTTCAGTGTGGTAAATGATGGTTATAAGTTTGCGTTCTACGTAATATTTGTTACTTTTGCTTGTTCAGAGATGGATATTTCTTCAAAGAAACGTTTTAAAATAATATCTCTTATTGAACACACTTTAATGCCTGTGATAATTATAGCTACGGTAGTTGGTGTGGGCAAATCAAGTGTTTCAAGAATTTTAAGAACATTTCAAGATTTCTGAGCATTTTCTCAAAAAAGAAAATTAAGATGTGAGCTTAAACGGAAAATTACTTTAAGAACTGATAAAACTTTATTCAGAAATAGAAAAAATCAAAGTAAGGCAAGAGCAGACCTTCAAATTAATTTATTTGATTATGGTGTTTAAGTGATTACCTCAATTGAACAAAAAATGGCTCTGGAAGTTAGCCGTAAGGCATTAAAACCGAGGAAAAAGCAATTTATAGCTCAGAAAATGATGAAAATATTTTTAGCATGGTCCAAAAATACCAATCCTGGACTGTTAACGACAAGAATAAGGAGAGTTTCAGTGATGAAATGTATTTATTTGTGCTGCAATACAGATCAAGTGTAGTTAGACGAATTGATGTTCAAACCTGCTGCCAGATCATATCCAACGGACTGTAAAGCATCCTTCTAAATATATTTTTTGGGTTTTATTTACAACAAATGGCACTGGAAGCTTAGTTCCATTTAGATACATGATGAATTAAGTCAAATACATAGAAATACTACGCAGAAGAATTGTTCTATGCATGGAAACATTTGACGGAACATTTCAACAAGATTTGGTTCCTTGTCACTATTCTATATTTATGACTTTAATGCGGGAAAATAAAAGCGCTTAAATGGTCTGGCAGTTCTCCGGAAGTAAATCCTATTGAGAATTTCTGACATATTCTGAAGAACCGATTAGTTAAGATGAGTTGCACGACAACAAAACAAATGATAAAAAAATGCTCTATAAGTGTGCTTCCACGATGATGAAGTTAAGAATATGCGCGTTGTACTTGTGGAGTGAAAGTCCACACTTGCTTGTTGTACTTGTGGAGTATTAGAAAAACTCGTTTTTTACTATTTATCCCAATTAACTCGAACAGTATATTATAGTATAGTATATATATATACAATATATACAGTGGTGGCCAAAATTGTGGACACTTTTGTATCATATTAAGGCCTCATAGGACCCTTAAATTTCATTTTTTTCGATTTTTTGAAAAAACAAATGTGTTAAAGCCCTAACGTTTCTGAGCATTTTGCAACCCAAATTTTGTTGATACTGCGAAAACTTCCGAAGTTATTGAGAAATAACTAGTAACACGTAAACAAAAACTCACATCTGCCACGCCCACTTTTGACATCTGTCAAAACACATTCCAAACATTTTAATATTTAGCCGATTAGTTTTATTAAAAGAGCCACACCTAATATCAAATTGATTTCGGGAGTAGTATAACTACAACTCAACTTTTAACTTCGTTTAATCTAAGCGGGATTGTTTATTTACATTTCAATTTTGGATTTGTATTCTTTTTCATTTGTTATTGAAAGCTTTTGAACATGGATGTTCCATTGAAAAAAAAACTTCATCCGGAAAGAGACCAAAGAAGAAAAGATTTCAAGGAAACAAGTATCGGAAGAAATCTCTGTCTGAAAAAGGTAATATTTCTTTTGAAAATGTTTCGCCAAACAAAAGTTCATTTGCGAAAAAATTGCCAAGTGCACACAAGATTTCAGAAACTTACGAAAATGATGTTTGCGTTGAGTTTCAAGGTTATAGACTAATCGACATTAGTTTATTATTTTCCCAAATTCAAAAAATTACTTTGTTGCTCTGTGTGTTATGGCAAAATAAAAATGAGTGAAAAATCCACTGTAGGATTATTTTCCACATTTCAGTTCACATGCAGAAAGTGTAGCATTTTAAAAAAAAATAATTCCTGTGAATTGATTGGTATAAAAAATATACCTGAAATCAACAGAGGTCTGTTTTGGCTATGCGCTATATAGACCAAGGATTGTCTTCGCTCGAGACGTTTTGTTCTCTTATATGTTTGCCAAATCCAGTGTCTCAGAAAGCTTACGACATAATAAATGCAAAGATAGCTGATATAAGTGAAGCGCTTGCAAATGCAGCGATGAAGAAAGCTGCTGCTGAGGAAAAAATTATTGATGGCACCGTAAATTCTGTTGTAGTTAGCGGTGATGGGACCTGGAAGACCCGTGGGCAAACTTCTCTTATTGGAGTCTGTGCATTGATTGGAGCTGACTGCGGGAAAGTTCTCGACATGGAAGTCATGTCCTCTTATTGCAAAGGATGTGACTCCTATAAAGGGCCAAAATATAGTGATTTTTAGGCTAAACATCAAATTTTCTGCAGAAAAAACCATAGCGGATCTGCTGGAGGAATGGAAGTTTGCGGAAAGCAGAAATTTTTTTTCCGATCAGAACAATAACATGGATTAAAATATCAGCGATACATAAGTGATGGTGACTGAAAGACATTTTCGTCTATTGCTGAAAAAAAAAAAAAAAAAACCATATGGGGATAGTGTTCCCATTGAAAAAATAGAGTGTGTGTGCCATGTCCAAAAGCGAATGGATAGCCGCATGCGGAGTTGAAAGCTTTATGGGGAGAAAAGAAGCTTTCCGATGGGAAAACAATTGGTGGGAAAGGTCGCCTAACCGATGCTATTATAAGCAAATTGACGACTTTTTTATGGCAATGCTATTCGTGCCAACTCCCATTATGTGAATGAGATGAGGCAAGCTGTCTGGGCTGTGTGGGCTCATACATCCAGCACAGATGATGAGCCGAAACATTAGTTTTGCCCAAAAGGCAAAAATAGCTGGTCTAAGTACAATGTTTCGGTTCATAACAATACAGTGAATGAATTTTCTCACAAGAACACCTTACCAAAAGCAGCTTCTGAAAGGATACCTACTTTTAAAGATTTATCACACTTGAAATTGTAAGGTGTTTAGGGGAAAACTCAAAATGCTAATGAGAGTCATTGAATTCACTGATTTGGAAGTATAGCCCGAAATTGATTGGATCAGGAATTAATGTCACAAAAATAGCTGCATTTATAGATGCATGTGAATACAATGATGGAAGTAAGAACAGAATTGATCTGATGCGTGATTTGAATTTAAAAATAAATAAAACGAATATTTTGAATTGTGTAAATATTGACAAAGTGCGCAAGTCAACGGCTGAGAGACAAGTTTCTAAAACCTCCTTTGAAGCTCGTAAAGCTAAAAACTTAAAATACTCAAACAAATTGAGCAATGCAAGCTTGCAGATGGCAATATTTATGCTGCTGGGACTTTTTAAAGCATACTGGTACGTTTAACTTTCTTTTTTGTTATTTTTTATCTTTAACTTCATTTTTCTCAAATTGAAAAAAAATTGCCTTCCGCGCAGAATTTTTCAAAAACTATTTATCATATCAATATGAAATTTCATACAAATGTTCTAAATAAGGCTTTTTATAACTTATACAGAAATTTTAAAAAAAATTTTTATATAATTTTTTTATTTGTGTTTTAATTGAATTTTTTCATAAAATTTAAAATTTTTTTTCATAATTGTACTTTTAAAAATATTCTTGTTCTCTAAATGCTTCAAAGTGTGTATGAGTTCATAAAGGAACATTTTTATATCAAATAAAATTAATTTTGTGAATTTTGATCCATTCTGTTCTTTAGATTTCTGCGCGGTGTAAAATGCTATTTTTCATATTTTTGAAAAATTGTCCAAATTTTATTTCTTAATAACTTTTTAAATTTTTCTCAAATTTTCTAAAAAATTGAGAAATAATGCAAATGTATATGATTATCATGTGGTAAAAATTTCAAAATATTGTTTTGCTTTATTGCTACGTTACATTGGTTTGAAGAAGGATGTTTTCTTCGAGTGCACGGATGTCTGTTAAGGGTCCACCTTAAGGGGAATTTAGTACTGAATTCAATAAAAAAAATAAAATTCAAATATTAGTAACTCAGAAAAGGTTATGCTGCAATAACTGTCGATATAAATCGGATACCGATGTTAGCAGTGAGTTATGAGTGCTTATTGAGTTTGTGTTTATTCTTTATTACAACTTTACAGCGATGTTTCATTGAGCTGAAAATATATTTAAGCTCTTTTTTGTTACTACATGATGCCAGGAAACAATTATATCCTCAATTAGCTCTATTTCATGGGTACCTCATTCGGACAAGTGTTTTCAAACGGTGCCACACGTTTTCAATAGGATCAAGATCAGGGCTGTTTCCAGACCAGGAAAACTACTCAATGATCTTAGAATGGTACCAGTCTTTCAATTACTTTACATTGTAGCAAGGATCAAAATCTTGCTGAAAAATGAATGAAACATTGTTGGTAAATAGATCCCTGATGGAAGGCAGAAATTTTAGTTCTAGAATGATTGTCATTGTATTTTATGATATTCAGTGTCCCATCGATGATATGAAGGCGACCGACACTATCTTCTGATATTCTTAAGTAAATGATAAAACTGTGTGCATTTTTCAAAGTTGCCTGGACGCAGTCAGGATGTAGCATTTCTACAATTCTAAGTCTTACATATTTTAGGCTATCACTACCGAATAACATATTTTAGTTTCGTCCCTCTATACAACTTGCGACCAATAAACATTTGTTCAATTAATATGTTTCTTGGCCCGCTGTAGTCCCTATTAGCGCTGCTGTAGATTGAGATACGGCTTTTTTCGTGGAATATCCTACCTTTTAGCCATACATCTGCTAATATATTCCTGATGGTTTTTGAACTGACAGAAACACCAGCATCATTCAGATCAATTCTGGTGGATTTCCATAAAATTCTTTTATCTCTGAAGAATAGTATTTTTGTTCTTCTGTAAGCAACAATGTACTGCAGTTTTTTCGGACTTTTCCTGTATTTCGTTTTTTTTAAATTAAATTTGTCTCCTGACATCTTAAACAAAACGTTCAGTCTCCACAAGTAGTCACTGAACTACCAACCTGTTATGTAACTTTAACAAAGAAAATACCAATTTCTCATCAAACAGGTGTCCAATCCACTCTTTTATTTAATGTCATTGCTTTTTGACTAAATATCATTGTTATCCTGGCCTAGAAACAGTCCTGACCTCAATCCTATCGAAAACTTGTTGCACCGTTTGAAAACTCTTGTCCGAATGAGGTACCCATGAAATAAAAAGGAACTAATTGAGAATATCATTTCCTGAATTATGTAATAAAGAAAGAATAGCAAACAACTATTTTGAGCTCAATGAAACATCGATGTGAAACTATAATAAAGAATAAACACAACCTCACTAAGTTCTGATAACTCACTGCTATCATCAGTATTTAATGTGTATATCGACAGTTATTGTAGCATAACTTTATTTGCTTAGCAAATATTTAAATTTTAATTTTTGCATTCAGTTCAGTTTATATTCTCTTTAAAAAGAACTAAAATACTTTGCATTTTGTGCAACAGAAAATTTTCTATAAGCATACAAACTTAAAAAAAATAACAAGTAAAAAAGCGTGTTCAATTTTGGCTACTACTGTATAAATATTCGTATACACACACAGGTATATATACTTTGTGCTGTTTCGTAAATACTTGTTGTTATATATTTAATAACATGATATTTTAAATTCCAAGTTTAATATGTTTTTATGATCTAGCACTACTGGCCATTAAAATCTCAACAGCATAAAGGAAAAATGGTACAATTGTAGAATTTGCATGAAAAGAAGATGGTGGAATATGTTAATGAATAGTATTTAGTAGCAATCGAACTTCAAAAAAAGAAATAAATGTCATCTCGAACTTTTGATAAAACCGTTACGCAATGGGTTTCATATTCAGAAAGAGCATTTGAATTGTAATAGTCTCGTTGAAGTTATTGGTGTTTGTGGGTTCGAGTAAAAATCTGCCATAATCAGTTCAAATTCCAAATTTTTTTATTGCTATAACTTAATAGAACAACCCAGGTAAGGAAATGCATAACACTACTAATAATTAGAACAATCGCATGGCAAATCGAAAATGCAATATTTGAATATAATCTAATTCACTTACTCTTAGAACACTTTAGACTTCTCTGCGGTCTAATTCACCGTAATTCTGATATTTGTTGTACGACCATCGGTCGTTCATCATTACCCCTCTCCTTTCGCAGTGCTACGTCTGCTACGTGTACTTTGCTCGTGGAAATCGTGAAATGCGCGAAGCGAGAAGGTTAAACTATATCTTATAACTTAATTGTTAATTAGCAATAACTTATTTTCCAGAAACTACCCATCTACTAACTCTCGACTATAGCTCTCAACTAACTTCACGTCAACCTAAATGTCAATGTTTAAATATAATTCTTTATTTGAATAAATATTCTTCGTGAGGAAGTTTTCAACAGAACAGAAGTTAAAACGAAATAAATTTATCCTAAAATGATTAGTTACATGTTTGCGAATAGACCCGTTACAGTACGTTGATTGCGTTTGTGAGATCTTGCTCTTTCTCTCGTTTAAGAGGAAGAAAAGGCTGCCAGCACACATTGGAATTCGATTGTGACAGAATCGTCGCTTACTACAGTGTGCGATGAATTGATTCACGATATGTAAATTTGCATTGGTCAGAATTCCTAGAGTGCCATAAGGGTATGGAACCAGCCGGTCCAGGATAGGCGGTACTGAACTTCTTGCATATCAATGATCTCCCACTGCAGACGTTTGAGAGGATAAATATCTGTTCATTACGGTCTTGCAGGATCATGCCGAAACATTGCGAACCTAGAAGCAGGATGTAGGTTTATTTGCAGCACGACTATTATTCGACAGACAGTACAAATAAGCCTGTAGAAGCGTGGACTGCTTTCATGTTGACCATTATTACGACTTACCTTGATCAATACTACGATATAGTTTGATATATAAGAGGCATCACTCCATATTTTTAGAACTGTTCTGGTTGAACGTGAGGCCTCACTATGGACGTTTGTAGGTACGTTGGATAACATGTGGGTGTTTGGCAAACAACCATTTGACAAATACTGCTTAGATTTGACATCTTCCTCCTACTCCTGAACCTAGCATGGTTGTACAGGGAGCCATCGTATACATGACGTGAACTTTTCTGGTTACCATCCTTGTTAGCTGGAAGCGGTCGCGTGGAGGACAGTGTCACCCCAAGCTCACGAGATATTTAATTGTAATAAAACTGTTTATTTTTTACTAATGGCCTTCTCAATATCCTCTTATATGACAGTTTTCTTGAGAACTAAAATGTGCTTGTCAACAATCTTCCTATTTTTTGGGAATGACAAACGTTTTTTACAATCTTAAAGTACTTGGGATGATTAAGTTCTCCACGCAACCGCTTTTGCTCCAAAAAATTTTCTATGAACAGGTTACATTTTTCCTCGTGGACGACTTAGTGGTTTTCATAGCTATATAGCATGACTCCTGATAGTTTATAAATGTAAATGAACAGAATAGTAAAAAAAAGAGAAAATAAATGGGCATAGGTGTGATCTCTATTATATGAAGTTGAAACTGATCAAGCAATGGAAGAACTTGATGAAATAATGAAGAATAATCATGGTAGTAAAAGTAAATTTCAGAAAAGCGATGCACAAAAACATTTGAGTTGAAATGAAAATTTCCAATTGCTAACTAAAAACTCTATCAAGAAAGATATGAAGCCCCAAGTCTACCACAAGAAACACAGTGCTCTGACAGAAAGACTCAAGCACAAGAAAGCTTTCAACATGCTAATTGTCAATCATCAATGGATGAGAGAAGTACAATAACTTGAACAAAATTTGAGAGTTTTGCCTGCAAATATCGCTTCTGTAATGTTAGTGAAAAGTGTCTTTGATTTGTGTCCTTTATTAAAATCATGCACGTTTGAAACATTTTGTTCACTTTGATTGGATTTTTTCACAAATTATCAAAGGAAAATGCTAATTCCATAAAATTAATTATGTATATTTTCTCTTAATCAAACTATTCACCAAAATTACGATTTATGTCGTGTATATTAAAAATAATTATAAAAAAAGGGATTGGAATAACTCCGTCACCCAATACGACCACTAACGTTAGCATTAAGAGTGTGAATCTGCCCAGGTTAATCAGAAAACTCTGCGTTATATTTACCTGCATTAAATCCAGTGGCTGTTCATTTGATTTCGAGATCTTGGACATGTCATGTTTAAAAAATATAATCGCATGTGGGTTTTCGCTTCCTGACTTATGACGATACTGATGTTCGACTCTTGTCTTGGCCAGCATGTTCTTTAGGTGTCTCACCCTTTGAAAACATATGTTAATGGGTAGCTGAGAGACTAGTTTATCAGCGCTCCTCGGCCACTATGGTTGATTAAGAATAGAATAAACTTCAATCGCATCGGATCTGTATCATCAGAACTCATTTCGAATCGATACCTCTAATCGGGTTAAATCTCTTTTGTAGTTACAAATTTAATAAGTTGTCCTACTACATTGTATATGTACAATAAGTAAAGCTTTGTTGCTTGTTTTTTTTCTCCTTAATAAATTTTAACGGGATTAATGTTTTTATATAAAACAGAAACTACATTCATATTTTCAAAGTCAGTAAAATTTTTAAGAAGGGGTACAAGTGTTTTACTTATAAAAATTAATCTATTTTAGCAATAATTATATTTTATGGGGGACATAATTCTAAAGGCTTAAGAATCACCTGGCTTTGGATATAATAAGATTTATAAGAACATAAAACGTCCTCCATTTTTTGTTTCTTTTTTAAAGAAATACTGTACAAGAATTGTGCGTGCTTCGACTATATTTTCAGTAAATTCTTTTGTAGTCAACAAAGCTGGGATCATTTTGCTATTCTTTGTAAGAATAGATCGTAAAGTCCAAAAGAAACACATTAAAACTCTTCGTTTGGGATAGGTCAGGAATTGGAAGCATTTTTATAGCTGTCGTCATTGGTTTGTTTAGAAGGTGGTTTCCTGCTGTTTCTATGTTTTGTAGTTAACTCCTTTTATTACCAGGTTTACTTTCATTGTTATTAGCCAACTTATCTTGTTGTGCAGGTATTTGTTTTTAGCCAAAGAAAAAAAAAAAAAGCGAAAAATGGTTGACTTGTAGTTTATTGCATACGCTTTTCTCTCATTTCTAAATATTAATGACTATAGTAAATTATAAAATAGTACATTTGCACTCTTTTCTTTAATTATTTCAATTAATTTAACGGAAGGTGAGTTTAAACTTTTTATTTTAATCTGCATTTTTTAAAGAAAAAAAATTTTTTTACTACAATGTTTGATCAAATACATAATAACTTTTAGAGCATATATTCTTTCCCAAAAACATATGAAAGTTATTTGCATTACCATTCTGCATTATATTTGAGAAGAGCTATACATACGATTACATAAATTTAAAAAAAAATAAAACTCGAATTGTAAAGACAACGGCAAGTAAATATTTTTCTGTAAATAGTTTGAAACAATATGTTTTAGGATATTTTTAATGGCTTATAAGTTTTATATATAACTGCAACATTTTCTGATATTTATTTTACTTTTAATTTCTGAAAGGGAAAAAATGACACGGTGTTTGAGAATTTAAATTTTAAAATTCTATAATTGATAAATTTGTCAATATTTTATTAATCTTCAGAGCTAAATTAGTGTGTAAATGATTTTCAGATAAATGATTTTATTTAAATTGAGACCGCAAAAAAGTAGGCGAATTTTCAAAATTTAATTTATTTTTAAATTCAATAATTGCCTTTTTGCACAACTATAAAAACCATTCAAACTTCTTACATATAATTTTAAGTTGAATGTATGATGGTATATTCTTAAGATAAATGTAATTATTTAGCATAAGTGTGTAGCATAATTAATAGAGCAAACTAAAATAACTCAGAAATATTTATAGAAGCCTCTGTTGCAGAAATGTAAATTGTTTCAAACTGTTCATAAAAAATTATAAAAATAAACAATTAATTTATGCCAACAATGGATATTGCACGTAAAATTTCATTTTTAAAAATATACACATTTTTAAAAACATTATCATCATCTTTTAACTGTCTGATAAAGCTTCCAAAAAATCTAAACTAATCTTCTTAGCTTTCAGAAACATTATAAGGACACAAAACCCCTTTTTCCACTCTTCTAAATCGAAGTAGTTTTGATTAAAACCCATGCTACTGTGGCAAGCAATTTGAAATTAAAGAGATAAATCATTTCGAAGATCACGGGTAAAAAAAAAAGAGTTTATTCTAACATTTATTCTAAATATAAGCAATCGAACAGAAACTAGTTTTACCATTCGCAAAATACTAAATAGTAACTGAAAAATAGTAATACAATTTTATTACTAACGTTGCTATCGTAAATTTAAAGCTTATAATATGCAATTAAAAATAATATATTTTCTACAATGTAATTTTTTTTAAAAGGAGCAAAAGGAAGTACACTCTCCGTGCACAATGAAAACTACAAAATATAAAACTGTAAAACTATACATATTAAACATGATTGAGTAAATATTTATTCCACAATTTTTAATAGCAGCATATTCAATAAGTCTAAAAGATGTGCGATATTTATCATTTCATCATGCATTTTTTGATGATTGTGATGATGTATTTCAAACAGTTGATTTAATAATTTAATAAAATTTAAAGATTTATCATTTATTTTTACAATAATGCTCACTTGCGATTCCAGAAGCACTTTTTCGAAAGAAAATTAGAAATGCACTTCTGGAAAAAATTCTGAAATGTTTCACATTAATAATAAAAGAAAAAAAAAACGGATAAAGTTGATGAAAAAAAAGTACTGTAGGTGACAACCGTTGAAGTTTTCAACAAGCACAACTTGGAGAAAAATTGAATTTGTCTTTTGTTAAAACTAATTACTGTAATAGAACTTACATCCTTGTGCCAAAACATATATTTGCTTTTCGCATCACAAGAAATAGAAAAAGATGAAAAGAAATATCAAATAAAGTTAAGAAAATATATCAACGTTAAGATAACGAAATGAAAAGAAGAAAAAAAAGTAGAGGGAGAGTGAATAAAACGGGAAATAGCGTGAAACAAAAAAGTACCTCAGTTTTATCGTCAAAACATTTTGCATTATCCTTTGTTGACTCATCATTGTACAGCATTAGATGGGGATGCGTGATAAGAGTTTCTTCGGATTACTTGGTGTTAAAATTACAGAATGTCACGCAAAAGAAGTTGACTTCTTCAATTGAGTATTTTTTCAGAGATTTTTAATGTTCTTTTCCCCCCTTTATTTTGTTTAATGCAATACAGAAATGATTAATATATTTGGTTATTAAAATATATATTTGGTGCATAGTTCTTTTAATGAATGACTTATAAATTTAAAAACATTTGAGTAAAATTATATTACTATTTTAAGAATGTTTTCTTGAATTTTAAATAACAGATTCACATGTTTGCGTCAGTAAAACCCACACACTTATATTATATATGTATGTATAGAAAAAAATAGTTTTCCATTTTGGTCTGTTGACTTTTTTTAAATGTGCCTACTTAAATTTTGACACGTTTTTACAAGTTTTTAAAGATTCATTTTCATTTATTTTTATCTTTGTAGCAATGAAATTTTGTCTTTTAATCATTTATTTAAAAAGTATGAATCACGAATAAAAATTCAATCTTCCTATTATGAAAAATAATTAAAATTAAAATATGGTTTTGTTTAGTTTATTTGACATCAGAAAACCTGATTTTTAGTGCATTGTTTATGTATCAACTTATAGGTGAATAATTATTAACTCATTAAACTAACAAATGTATTGAAAAAAAGAATATATGGAATGCATGGCAAAATAAAAAATATATATGGCAGATATAGGTATAAATATTTAATGAAGAGCACACATTTATATTTATTAAATGATTTATACTGTGCTTTTGCTGCGAATTTCCAAGTAAATGGAAAAATCCAATTTAGAAACTCTATTATGAACAATTACTAAAATCAAATGAAACTTAGCAAAATTTACGTTTTTCAAATCATTGTAAAAGCCAAAATTAACGTGTCCCTTTTTACCTACTTAAATAAAAAAATTATCATACATGCGCTAAATTCTTTACAGAATTTTTATGCCAATATCTGGAAAAAACTTTTTGTTCCTCTCTTTTCAAATTATATATTTGCTACGATGACTCAAAAACGATTGCATATGTCCCCTTTGTAGTGCTATTTATCTAAAATGAACGAATAATCCCTATGAATATTTTGGAGCCACTTTACACACACACACACACTAGTTGAAACTACTGTATTTTAATTGGTTGATTCTTAAAATTGCAATCTAAAATCCATTACAGATATGAATGGCCTTATTACTAAAAATGATGTTTACTTCTTTATTCAAACTGTTCCAAAATTTCCTTTCTTATTCCAAAAGTTATTACATACATCTTAAGAAATTAGCTTTTATCGAGAAATGATTAGAGTTTCCCAAATAACGGTATAAGAAAATATTTCACTCAACAGAATAAGAAGTTTTTTTCATTTTTGGGAGACTTATTATTATTTTTTTTGCGTATGTAGAAAACAACAAATGTTAATATTCTTCACAAAATATCACTTGACATAATTTTACATTATAACTACGAGAATCATTCGACAGATTTTAGCTTACTAAGATATTTGTAAAAAAATAGGCATCATAAATGTAATAATGCACATTTACAGTAGGTATGTTAACAATTTTAAGTATTGTAGATAAAAAATGTAGAAAAGTATTAATCTAATACCTGTGAAGAAAAGTAAAATGGTCATAAGAAAATTTAATGAAGAATATAAATCAGATAGAAATATAAAGTTTAATATTGATTTATAATTATCTTTAAAAACGTTTCCTCATCTTTAACTATGTTTACAATGTACATGAAGGATAAATTAATCTGAAAGTTGTTAAAATATACAATAAACTAAAGAGGATGTGTTTAAAGAAAATAAAATCCTGTAAAAGAGGTGGTAATATAATACAGTAAAGTATTTTTTTACAATCAATGAGGGTTTTTCTTAACTTGCTTTTTAACGATTCATAAATGGCTTACGACATGTCCTAAAACCAATTTTGTGAATTTATAAACTGTTTAATTGTTTTTTTATTTATTATTTTTTAAAATTTTCATTGCAAAATACATAATCAGCAGAACAAAACATGTAATTTCTAAAAGGAGAAATAAAAAGTGCTGGTGCTTAAAAAGTTCTTGATTTAATCCCCATGTGCTCAGTATATAATTTTGAAGTATTTCTTATATGTGTTTACTAATAGTAAAATTTTAATATTTGTACTGAGTATTCCGACTGGAATACTCAGATAGTGAGTATTGGTACCACTCACTGCAAAATGCCCATGTAACGCATTTTGTATGTATATGCATAATATACAAATGTAAACCAATTATACTTTATGCACTTATAACAAAATATCTGTGGGAGAATGTAATTACATAATATAATAAATTGATATATAGCCTTAATTTAGGTAATCTGATGGTAGTAAGTTTTTGAAGTATAGTGTTTCATTGTGAATGTGGAATTATTTGGTATATGTTAGGTGCGAGTGATTTCACTGCATGTTTTCCCTTTAATTTTTCAACGGATGACATATTTTGACTATAAAACGATATTAAATCATGTTTGTATAGGAAATTTTCAAAGAAATACTTCAAACAATTAGTGTGTGAGTAAAAAATTGCCAAGATAAATTATCTTAATTTTGTTTAGAAAAGCTTTATACCTATTAAATAAGTAACAATTAGAACCGATATTTACAAGCGCCAAAACACAGCGCCATTTTCTCGTTCTTTCCTTTAATTATTTTCTGTACACAAACAAAAACTGCTGCCATTCATGAAAAGACATATTTATTTTTAAGCATCACTAGTGTTACGAATTTTGTGTAAATAGTGTAAATAATTTGTATTTGAGTGTTGAATGCATTTATATTACTCTATGTTATATTTATTTCATGTTGAAATTGTACTATTCACAAGCAGTGCCGCTCCTTACGTTATAATGGCGATTCAATGAGAACTTGGCGAAATCTTGCCGGCAGAGCCAAGTTGGCATCATTTTTGGCGACCCAGTTGGCGGCCAGTTTGACGACCATTTTGGCGTCATTGGCGACCATGTTGGCGACTTCGAAACCCTCTGCAATTTTCTAGAAAGTAGTAGATCTCTCCACTAGTGTCACGTTCAATGACACGAGCGGTTATATTTCTAGAAGTTTCTGTCGCGCATATAAAAGGGATGCTCGCCGCTACGGCGAGGAGTCTTGATGAAGCCAACGAGTAGTGAGGATTGTTTTGCCTAGCGATTAGCTTCGCTGTGCTTGAGAATAATCTTTACTTACGTATATTTTTAAACACTGTTATTGTGTTTGATTGCTGTTGAAGGTATGAAGACCTTCGGATATTTACCCTGTGAAATTGTTGATGAATTCTGTATTGAAAGGATTGGATTTTCGATAATAAATTCGCATCGCTCGTAAACAAATGATGATTTTTTATTTGTGATTGTTTTTGCATAAAATCCTCGAACTCTCGGATCTACGTAACACTAATATTATTACAAACAAATACACTATGCATGATGACGTCACTGTTTGGGACGACTTTTGGACTGAATGCAACAATAAATAACAAAACTCAAAATCTATTTTGATGTGTTTCATTATTGTAGCCACAACTGCTCTGATATGAGGAGAAAATATTTGTATTTATTTCTTTTAATATTTCAACTAGCATTTTGCCACCATTTATGTTTTTATTTCACACAATTATTGCTCATTGTATGAAATCCGATACTTAATAAATAAATAAATAATAATCTAAATTTTCAATCAGTTTTATTTTACTTAATCAACTTGAGAAATTATTATAATGCTATGCTGTTTAATGAATCTCGACACGGAAGCTCAATGAGTGTAAAATTAAATGAAACAGTTAAAAAAATAAGTATCATGTATTAAAAGAATTGAAAAATACATAACATAAATGAAAATAAAGTGTTTTATTTTGTTGTTGGTAGGTACATTTCATCCCCTAAGTGTTTTTTGAAGATATATTTGATGCAACTACTCCCATGAACTTTATTGAACGTCCATCTTGGAATATAATGATCAAAACAAGAGAAATACGATTAGATTCATTCGATTTTCTTTTAAACCGTAAATTTCCTACCCTCCTTCTTCATCATTGACGACTAACAGTGAAACAGATGACGCGCATCAGTGGATCCATATGCAATATTCATTAGCCCAAACTAAATTGCTTTAAAAAAGAGCAGGCGTATGAGAATAAAACAGGATAATTTACGCCCTAATCACAATATTTTATCGATAGTCATCGTTAAAAGCTGAATAAAATTAAAAAAAAAAGAAATGAACGGGAAAAAAGATAGTGAAGCCAGACTCTCCTTCAATCCAATAAACACTTAACGGTTTTGTATTTATTTCGTTATTTCAAATGTTCGCTTTTAGAAAAGCGAAGTATTTTAGAACCAACTAATGACATTTCCTCCTTTTCACGTTTTTGTTTTAAATAAACGAAAGTTGAGAAAAAACGAACCACCGCTAATGAAAACAACATAAAAAAAGAAAAGGTTAAGCGATTTTTGAATTGTTTTCCTTTTTCAGAAGCTTTCATTTTTATTTCTTTTTATGCCCCTTCTTTTTTCTTCCTTCTTCTCATTCGTTTACTTTTTCACTGCACTTTCATCTAATTCAACTCCTCTCACTTTTATTGAAAAACGAAATGAATATTTCAAGTTTAAGTGGAATGCTTGATGTTTTATTCGTTTGAATGAAGATTCTTACTTTAAGTTGGAATGTAATATATATATATATATATATGTTTTGTTTTAGAGGCGTATAAATTATTTCCGAAAAGGAAAAGTAAAATTAAACTCATTCAGTTGTTTCTTTCACAGATGTTTTTATATTCTTTTGTTATGATGTAAAAAATTAAATGAAGTAAGGTCTTTTACAATACCGGTTATAAATAAACAAATCAGGAAGTATTTTTGTTTCGTAATGAATTCACCTCCAAAAAAGCCTCATTTTTACAGATACAACAATGTAACTCATCATAAGAAATAAAAATAAAACTGTCATTAAATAAAGTAAGCGGAAACTAATTGATTACAATAAAGTGTAAGCACCTTTTTGAAGGCTATGTAATCAAGAGTTAGTCCATTTCTTCGACTTATTACATCTGAAGTTTTGTATTTCTTTCTCCATTTTTAATATTGAAACAGAGCATTTTTCGAATATTGAAAAATAAAACTTAAAAAAAATATATAAAAACTTTAAAAACTTTAAAAACATATATAAAAAAGAAAATACACATTATGAAGGCTCTTATAAAGGTTAATATATTTTTCTTTAACTCCTTAACTCGCTAAAAGCTAGCCACAGCTGATTTTCCCGTACGCTGCATGACAGTGATACTTTCTTCTTTCTATATTTGTGTGATTTGGTCATTTTTTTAAAATTCTTATTGTGAGATTATTAGTTGCAGTATTTTTGAGGAATTAAATTTATATATGATACTGAAATACTTCTCATCTGGAAATTTCTTTGTGTTGAACGAGGGAATTTTTGTTGAAGACACTATTTTAGATTCTTGAAGCTATTCAATAAAGAACAAGAATTGACAATGCATTGCGCGATTTGTTGCTTGAGAAGAAATTAAAATGGGAGGATAATCTAAAAAAAAATATATTATCTCTGTCCCCTTTTCAATGTAAGTCTTAGTATTTCACCATGCTACAAATTGCGGGTGCATATATTTTTGAACACACACACAAACTCCTTAAGAGGACTTGGTACACTAAAAATCACAAACATATCGTTTTTTTATTTTCATTTAATCTTATTCTTTGCATTATTATCTTTCGATTGATATATCACTTGTGTATGTCGGAAAGTTAGAAGTTGAATAAAACTTCATTTGAAAACAAATTAGGCAATTCAGCCACAACCCTTTTTAGAAAAAAAAAGCTAAAAAATGCGTTATGATAAAAAAAATCTATTTTATAAATAGAAATAATAACTATAAAAAAGAATGTGTAGTATTAAAAGCAGAATATTTCCGAAGCAATACAATAATGTAATTTTTCTTCCTTGTGAAATGTTAATTAAGCTTATAATAATAATTTTTTTAGAATTATAAACTTTAAAGTGGTTTTTCTCAGTTTGTGTTTTTCGAAACCTTAGTGCATTCAAAATGCTACTCCTTCGACAATTATTTACCAATCACTTCCATTTTTTTCCTGCGTGTTAAAAATAAAGCATGTAATAAAATTAGGCATCCGTTTTGCTATAAACTGAATACTTTTTTTTTAAAAAATAAAATGTAAGACATGTTGGCTTTTTCGTTGATTTTTAGCCTGCATATCAACATTTTATTTTTTTCTCAAAAACGAATGAAGTTATTCTAAAATTGATCCCTAAAGTTGTTAAGAACATCCATAAGAATATTATAAAAATTTTCAGGTCAAAAAATTAATTTTTACAAAATGAGTAGGATTTTAAAATGTTCCCAATTTTCTTCAAAAAATTTAAATTTTTAAAATTGTGTGAATAATATATGAAAATTTTCATCTGGTAACATTTTCTTGAATAGAAACATTGTAAAAAATGTTAAAATATATTTTTTAAATACGTAAATAAAGAAGTTTGCTGAAAGGGTGCCTAGTCCTCTTAACCATTTGAATTTGAAAAAAAATGCGAACATTGAATTGTTTTTGTAAATATTGGAGTTATTTTAAGACATATTTAAACCTTCTTCATAGCATTCAGAATGTACTTTTAAAAAGCAAATACATAGAGGTTTTTATGTTCTACATTTATAAAATTAAAAAAAATATTGAAAACTTTAAAGATTAATATTAAAATAAAATTATTTCATTTTCGCATTTTCTTAAATATTATTTTTTTAATGTATGTAATAAAAATGTATCCTTTTTTGGAACGCTTTGGGCAAGAAATGACCGCTTAAGGGGTTAAGGGAAAATCCTTAGAATGTTTTTAATTTCAATACATAGGGAAAGCAAAACCTAAATGTATCTTTTTTTTAAAGGGTAATTCATGTTTCTTCAAGCTCGAAAAAATATAAACGCACGCGATAGAGAAAATTTCATAAAAAAATGTTTTGAAAACTTATGTTTCTTACTCTTATTAAGTAATCGTATGTTTATCCATTAAATCATTTAATAAGAATTTTAAAATGACTTATGTATTTAAGTGTGTTATATACATAATTTACTTTAATATAACACACTTACCTACATTTTGTTTTAAGAGTTACTTCTTTCTCGTAGTCCCTGTTTTACTATATTTGATCTCCCGCTCATGGGAGTATAATTTTTCTTATCTTCATCTACAGTTAAGAACCAATTAAATTTCTGCATTTATTTCAATAATTTTTCCTGATTTATCTTTAATAAGACTGGAATTGAAATATTACTTCAATCCCAGTCGAGACAGAGTAAAAATTTAGTTTATTTACACTT